>LUCM01003804.1:386266-529769 GCA_008360955.1 Fasciolopsis buskii
ACGGCAAACATCTCCGCCACGTATACTCCATTTTTCGCAACCATAAAACAGAACTGGGCGCATTATAGCACAGTGCACACGACCTTTCAACTTCAGTGAAATATCAGACCGACGCCACAAGTGCTTCAGTCTAGCGTTCGTCAATAGGTATACGTGTGTTTACCTCTTATGCCGTGCTACCATCGTTCGACATGAAACTATCAAGCTAAGTGGGACGCTCCACAATCGTTAGTTCCTCCCCATCCAGTATCAAGTTCGGGACTACTGCTATCCAGTCTAGTAACAGCACTTTGCACATCGAAGGTGCAAAGAACATGCCGAACCGAGCCACAGACCTCGAGAGTCTGTCTAGTGCACCTTGTGCATGTCCCGCGGATTCCAACGAGCACACGACGTCAACTGCGTGCACTAGGTTACACAGCTCCTCGTCATTTGCCAGTCCGACTCTTACATCCTGGAGACCTTCTAAAGCATCTTCCATCACCTCGTCGATCAAGAAGTTGCACAGGAATGGAGAGATAGGATAGCCTTGTCGAAAACCGCTAGTCGTTTGGAATTAATCCGACAGTTCACCGTGCACTCATGCGACCACACGTATGTAAGTACAATGCTCGCAACAGGTTCACGAACTTCACTGGCATACCCTTCCGGTGGAGGGCAATGAGTAGGGTTGTCTGATCCACTGAGTCGAACTCACCTTTTAGGTCGGGAAAGAGTACGATCCTATGGCGATAGTGTGCGTGGCTTGCTTCGAGTAACCGCTAAAGAGTGAATATTTGGTTAATGCGACCTTCAACCTGGACGAAATCCGGCCTGCTGTTCGCGGATGTTACTCTCGCGAACCGTTAACAAACGGTGCAGAATTATCAAAGCTAAGTAACTGAGCTTGGCAACTATCGGAACTAAACTAATCCCACGATAATTGCTGCAGTCACTCCGTGTGCTCTTCTTGAAAACGGGTACAATCAGTGACTCACCCCACGATAGTGAAATACATTCCTCGCCCCAAACATCATGAATCAAGGAAATAAGACAATTTGACAGGGTTTCTCTAACTCAATTGAAAAGAACTGGAGGGAATTCGTCGGAACCGGCTGCTTTTCCGCTCTTTAGAAGTCGAATATTCCACTCTACTACCAATTCCGTATGGGGACAACAGACATCTCCCAAGGATTCGCAGCTCCACTCGCTGGCCTAAATACGTTAGTGTGTGGCCAGTTAGATGGATCCTTGAAGTGCTCGACCCAACGACCCAGCCTTTGTTGTTTACCATGGACAACCTCTCCATTTCTGTGACACACGACTTAACTAACCGATGTTCGCCACCCACTGTATAAACTCAAACAGTCTCTAAATGTTGCCTGAAGCAGACGCTACCTTCATCTCTTCGGCTACCTTAACCCATCAGTTTTCATGGTCATTCTTAAGACTTATCGCCAACTGACGTTTCAGCTGTCAACACATCTGATTCACTTCCTTGCAGTTAGGCAGCTGGCGTTTTTGTTCCATTAGAATTAGCGACCCTTGTGAGATCCAGTGTCTTTGATGAACGCTAGAACTAAGACCACAGGCGAAACCTGGTGCCAAACACAGCGCCTGCTTGATTTCGTCCCAGCGGAATTCTAATTTGCATTCTAAGAAACGATAGGTACTTCTGCTATCCGGTCACAGTCGCTATTGTATTGTACTGTATAGACTTCTGCATACAAAAAATTTCGCATTTCAGTAAAAGAGACGTGGGGAAAAGTAAGAAAAATGTTACGCTCATCACCTTGTAAAAATGTGAAAATAACTCGTCGAGGAATAATCAGAGCACATTATGATAGGTTGTCCAAGCATTCGGCTGAAACACGGTCACGGTTTGTCAGGATGCGTGCTATATATCGGACAGTGGGGTTCCTACAGATATTGATTCTGGAGGGTATTGAACGAAAAGTAAATCGTGTTGAAATATGAGAGCGCCACTTTGAAAGATCATTGTGCAGAGCATGCGTGGGATCTGAAAGAATTTTATGGGCAAATTTTTCACAAGTTGATAAGTGCTGATCGCATAGACTGAATGACAACCCAGTTGGTGATATGAAAGACACGACTAATAACTGACAGGCCCCAACGAAGAATTTTTAAAGCCTTTTTAGGGAAACCTGAAAAAATAACAGGAGAACAGTAAAGAAGAATTGGGAAAACATTGGCATACAAAACGGGAGATGATGCTTTGTTTCACCCTGTAATGTCGAAGTTTCCAGGAATGGAATGACAACCGTCAGAGGTTCTTTACACATCCTTCAGCGACGCTAAATAACGAGAAGAAACACGATCATCCCACGACATCTACTGTCTACGACCATGAAACAGCTAAAATTTTCATGTTTCTGGAACTGTCAAGAGCTCAGCTAAAGACTGCAGTTGGAGACCGGAGCACCGAGGGATTACCTCGAAATGTATTCCTATGCACAATTCAGAGCAGAGCTGCATGCTGATAGGTGCGTCCATGGGTTGGAAATAACAGAGGGCTACCAGAGGTGCATTCTCAAGTAGAAAGGCATGCTCTGCATTGGGCGACCGAGGAGTACAATAACCCAAAGCGCATGCAACCATGAGTATGAGTGAACTTATGAACGTATCACACTCTTTCTTCATTCAGAAAAGCGATCTTTCACCGTACACAACTGGTCGTTCCCCTAATGGCTCGAATTACTCTCCTCTTTGACACCTCTTTTTATTATATTCATCGAAAAACCCAGGCAGCCCTGCCAATGGTAGTGTCACCAGAGGAAGTTCTATCTCTTCAGCTAGCGTCCAAATCGAACCGAACTCACTTCCGCCGGCTGATGCATTTGTTCGTCCTCAATATCACCTTAAACTATCCACACTCACCGTGCGAACACCGATGCGCGCAGGACAACAGGCGTGCTCAGCTTGTACACTGGAGACCCTAGCCACCAATATGTTGTATCCAAGAGACTGGCATTCAAGACTCCAGCTCTGTTACCAGATCGACATCCCCATCTAGTCCTTCCATGAAGTTCCATTTGCATCTTTCTGGGGACTCCGAGGCTGCGGCTTTTGGTTTTGCTAACGTTGGCGTGGCGGGGGCCGACACACCTCTGGTTGACTGGATGCAAATGACAACCGCCTATGTGTAGTGGGAATTAGAAGATCGTGCAAAGTAAGGTCGTCGCTCTGATAGACCCAGTGTTTTTGTCGTCTGTGTAGATTGCAGCCCAGATTCGATCAAAGACTTTCTTTAAAAAACCACACAACCTCTTACGTACAGCATCACGAGGTGACGCCGTGATTCTAGCAAGAGTCATGAATCCTCGAGTAAGTCGACTGTCCTCGAACGAAGCGCATTTATGGTGTTCCTTCGTTCTCGATTCCTGTCGCCCAGAAAACGAAAAACTTCTGTTGGTCCTGTGTTCAGATTATCGATCGTTTCTCGCCAGTACGAGCTTTACATACGTTCCAATCGCCGGTACGGCATCTGGGATCCGCCCTCTTTGATTCGAGGGCCAATTCCGACCGATCACACCGTTATTAGGCACAAATGGTGGGCCTGGCTACAAAACTGCCGGTCTTAATGGAGCATTCCTCTCGGCTCCGACCGCGCGTTAGTATGCACTAGGCTGTCCATGTATTTTGATGGTAGTTCGAAAGGCACGTTTCTGCGTCGCTTAGATTGCGGCAAGCTATCAGATTCACTCTCTCGAAGTATGAAAAGCCAGAATTTCTCCCGCCTCATAAGACTGGTTGCTTATCAAGAATGTTTCGCATTCTGCTGGCTTCGTAAGTGGTGGCCCGACCCGCTGCGTTTTGACACCCTGGATTTCCGCCGAGCTTCCCAACCTTCTTGAAAAATGCCATTTTATCTTAGCTGACACCCAGTATAACGAAGCACGGCCACTAATGAGACGTACACCCAAAAGAAGCTTGCGTAGGGGTCGGAAGATCTGGTAGTTTCGATGAGCTCTGGAGATGAAACAGGCTCCCAACATGAGTAACTCCCGCAAGCAGTTAGCCTCAGCTGAGCCATCGATAGGAAAGCATTGGGTGTGAACGAAGTGATCTGTGAAGTTGACGGTTCATCTATTCATAATTATCAAGGACGCCTTGTTCGCTGGACGTGGCATTTCGAAGCACAGTTTAACTGGCCCTCAGCGTCAGCTCTTAACATAGATATTCGTGGACTACTACAACAGATTTACTTTCTGAGGAGGACAATCATAAGGAAATCCAAGCTCTAGGATATCAATTGGCCGGGCCCTGGTGAGCTTTCCCAAGCTCTTTTTAAAGACAAAGGAATGAAGCTCATGAGAAACCTTCAAAAGTTGTTCCCCAAGTTTGGCTTTCCTAGAAAATTCCCTCTGCTTGGGGGAATCAGCCGTTGTCTTGATAGTAAAAAAAAGCTCTGTGCAGTGAAGTATCAGCTTAATCCTGGTACCATAAAGCTGCTGGCATCCATCAGACTTCGCATGTTGTACAACATGCGTTCAGATGAAACTCGTGCGGAATAAAGCGAGTTTAGCGCAAGTCATCAACATCATCATCGATCAGCGTTAAAAAGGCAAGGCAAGCCTCACTGACCGCTGCCTTTCCCCAGAGTTACACGTTTCGATAAAACGAGTGAATATTCAAGGGAAACAAGGAGTGGACCTAAAAAGGCGGGAAAAGATAAGACGCTGCTGCAGCCAACACATGGAACACAGCCTAACTGTACAAACGCACTCCCTCAATCATTCTCATTCGAAAGAAAATGACAACACGATCGCCACTGTTAACGGTTCANCTTTCGGACCCCAACCACGAAGTCGTGAGACACCTACTTTATCTAAGTTCGCTGTACATTTTCTCATCCAACGTTGCCACGTCATCTGTTGGCCTCCACATGGCTTCTTCCATCCCTTTGGAGGAACACAAAATAGGGCACGGTATGGTAGACGAGTGTTCGTCATACGCAACACGTGACCCAACCAGCGTAGTCTACCAAGTTTCATACGCTGAAACAAGCTATTCTCAGAAGTGGCACCCAATACCAGATTCCTAACCTTAACATTACTCACCCGGTCACTCCATCCAATCCTAGCCATACTACGTAAACATCGGTTGTCGAAAACCTCTATCAGACGAACATCGCCCACACGCATACTCCACGTCTTGCAATCGTACAACAGAACTGAACGTACTGCAGCACAGTACACACGACCTTTCAACTTCAGTGAAATATCAGGCCGACGCCACAAGTGCTTCAGTCCAGCGTAAGCTGCACGAGCCTTGGATATACGCATACTTACCTCCAATCCCGAGCTACTATCGTTAGACACGCAGCTACCAAGGTTAGTGAAACGGTCCACCATTGTTATTTCCTCTCCATCCAGTATCAAGTTCGGCGCTGCTGTCGTCCAGTCCTGCAACAGCACTTTGCACTTTGAAGGTGCAAAGCACATGCCGAACCAAGCAACCGATCTCGACAGTCCATTTACTGCCCGTTGTATATGGTCCGCAGACTCGAACAGGCACACGACGTCGTCTGCGTAATCTAGGTCGCATAGCTTTCCTTCACTTCCCAGTTCGACTCCTACATCCCGAAGACCTCCTGAAGCATCTTCCATCACCTAGTCCATGAAGAAGTTGAACAAGAATGCAGAGATGGGACACCCTTGTCGAACGCCACTAGTCGTTTCAAATGAACCTGACAGTTCACCGTATACCCTCACGTGACCATAGGTATGTGAGTGCAATGCTCGCAACAGGTTCACAAACTTCGTTGGCATACCCTTCCGGTGGAGAGCACTGAGTAGTGCCGGTCGATCCACGGAGTCGAAAGCACCTTTCAAGTCGAGGAAGACTACGATCGTAGGGTGACGGTGCGTGTGGCGCGTTTCGAGTATCTGTCGAAGAGTGAATATTTGGTCGATGCAACCTCGACCTGGCCGAAATCCGGCCTGTTGTTCGCGGATATTACTCTCGCGAATCGGTGTCAAACGGCGAAGCATTATCGAAGCTAACACCTTAGTAACAATCGGAATTGAACTAATCCCACGATGATTGCTGCAGTCACTCCGTGTACTCTTCTTGAAGATGGGTATAATCAGTGACTCACCCCACGATAGCGGGATACGCTCCTCGTTCCAAATATCACGAAGCAAGGAGGTAAGTGATTTCATCAGCAATTCCCCACCCAGTTGAAAAGAATTGGGGGAACGTGGTCGGGACCGGCAGCTGTTCCCCTCTTCAGAAGCCGAATATTCGACTCCACTTCCACTTCCGTTGGGGGATCAAGTGACACCTCCCAAAGATTCACAGCTGCAGACGTCGGACTAGATACGATAGCCTATGGCCAGCTTCGGGATGTCGGAGTCGAACTGGGAAGTGATAAGAAGCTGTATGACCTAGATTACGCAGATGACGTTGTGTGCCTTTCGAGTCTGCGGATCATGCACAACGGGCACTAGATAGACTGTCGAGGTCGGTTGCTCGGTTCGGCATGTGCTTTGCACCTTCAAAGTGCAAAGTGTTGGACTAAATACGTTGGCGTGTGCCCAGCTAAACTGACCCTTGAAATGTTCCGTCCAACGGTCCAGCCTTTGCTGTGAGCTAACAGACTGAAAACCACCTACGACACTACTTGACAATAGACCGTTGCGAGTACCGGGTGTGTTATCAATGGAGATACTATGGGTAGGCAGAAGGGGCAAACAGATTGGGTTGGAGAAAGGAGAGGTTGAAGAAAAGAGAGGGAACTGAGCAGTAGCATACTTATCACTACCCACCCCGCCTGTGCTCGATGCAATGGGCAGCGCGGTCCTGATTATCCTGCGCGACGACCGATGCAGTATGGGATTATTTGTAGGCGTGTAACTCATGGAGAACAATGGACGGGTACTGCTAGGGAGTTCAGCCGCTAAACAGAAGAACGATTAGGGTTCTCAACCAAAGTCTTTGGTTCTAACAAGAACCTGACCACAAGGCAGCGGGGTATAGCTCAGTGGAAGCCCATCTACTTGGATCAATTATTCTTCCACTCGTTTTTCCGACTGAGCTGCTAACTCAGACCAACCCCGGCTGGGAGGACCAGGAGGCTACTTCGTCAGGCCTCTACCCATTGACCTTCCGGGCATGATTGGATCTTCGGCTTGAGATAAGCCATCCCGTATAGCTCGTTGGATCATGGGGGTACGGAAGTCGTCAAAGTGTAGTCTCGTTGTAACAGGTCTCATATGTATCAATCCGATCTTCATTCTCCGACACCCGCCAAGGCACCATTTTACTTTCCAAAGACCAACGTTTATTTTGGTCTTGGACATTCGTGTGGTCTTTGACTCCGTATGCACTACGACAGTTTGTTAAGAAACGGAGTACATGAGAATTGTGTCGGTCTTCAAAGAGTTGCACCATCGCATGTCAGGTAGAGTAAAGTTTTGTGACTACCTTCCGACACCCTTTGTCGTTCGTGAAACACAAGGCAGCCCTGCTATCATTTCTTTCCGACTTTGTAAGAGAGGATGTTCTGCAACACGCTTTATCTGGTCTTGTGGACGGCGGAGTTGAACTCCTCCTAGGGAACTGGGATTTCGACTTGGAGTATGTCGGTCGTATCGTCTTCTTCAGCGATGGTGCACAAGCAATTTAACACGCACTGGACTATTTGGCGACTGACGTATCAAAATACGGTGTGACATTTGCACCTTCAAAGTATAAGGAACTGCTTCAAGACTGCGTCCATTCCCTGTGATGATCGTTTGGAGGTAGTCACTAGCCTGGCGAAAGCGAGAGAAGTTTCGCCAACATGCGACGCTTATAAAACTGTCATGGAACCTAGCTTTCTCTTAAAGGGTTTTCATAGCTACCGTTCGTAGTGTTCTTCCTTAAAATTGTGAGACCTGGCCTATCCGCGTCGTTGATCCCGGTGACCTTTCGCATTCGGCCACTGGTGTCTTCGAAGCACTGCTAGAGCTCAGGTGAGCAATCGCGGGTAGCGTTCCTGTGCTTTCATCAAGGTAAACGCTTTACACCGTCTTCGGTGGCTTGGACACGTATTGCGTATGCCTGCTCATTGTCTGCCTCTTCGCGTCACCTTTGCAAGTGCTGGGAACGGCTGAGAGGAGCGATGCAGTGGTTAGACTAGGAGTTGAGGCAGGAGCATGAAGAAGTTAGTATGAAGAAGTTAGTTTGTGCTCACCGCGGTGAGCATACACTGTTCTCCTGGTTGGAACACAAGAGATAAGGATTTTTGGTGGCTGGAGACTCTGATTGAAGTGGTTTACAATAGAAGTCCGTGGTGCGGATGAACTCGTAACCTGTAAAAACACTGAAACGCTGAACACAAATAAACCAATTGTCATCTTGATTACTTATCTCCCCTCGCAGATGTGTTGGCACCATTCTTGTTCTGAAACCGCTTTAAAAAATACATTCTAATAAACTAGAAAAGACAAGCTTTCGACATAACCAATGGAGAGCCAGAAAATACGAATGAGGATAGGACACACAAACAGGGCTGGACCAAACAGTAAAGGAACAACACGTGCACATGCAACGGCTTTGGGATCTATTTCTCAGCCCCGCTTCGGTCGGTTCAGTAAGCACATGACGAAAGTGAACGCAACGGCCAAGCGGGCGGCAAGATCGTTGCGGTATCTTCCATTTTAATGGGATTTAGGCATTGCGGGAATTGAAATTTCTTTGTTTTCTGAAAGCAGAGCTCTTGGAGTGGTACCATACTCATACGCCCGTGGTTACCAACTGCAAGCAAAAATGAGAAGCAAAATAACAGAAACGAGTTGCCCAGACCAAATCCAGATTCCCACATCCGAGAATGCCGAACCTCAGCATAGATCTAGAACCCGTTAGAAAATTTCTTATGACGTCCAAGCCATTCAGACAATCTATTCGAGAGTGGCTCAACTCGGCTTGAAGAGTAACCCGGCTCTCGATTCCAGCCTAAAGTGACTAATCCGCGGCATCAAACGGGGTACCGTTGTGTCACATGTGTAATCAAAGTCAGTAAGATCGCCAGCCTCCGTGCTTATTATATCTTTCACAACCTTAGACGTTCTATTGAGTATCGCCCGTCTCATCTACGTTCCATCGAGTGGAGGCCCGAGTTATGAAGTCCTCGTGCAAACTATTTTTCCGCTGCTTGATCGCCATCTTCGTTGTCTGTTGCTGGGCCCTGCCTATGGAATTCATATTCTTGAGGCAGTATAAGGCCTAAGATTGCAAACATCGCTTGAGCAGAAGATCCACTAGAAATCTGCACGAGAGCAGAACTGCCCCATTTTTAGCATTCCATTTTCATTAGAAGTCTGGTCGGTGCCCCTGCGGCCTTGTTGGCCTGTAGATGGCAATGCCGAGGGGCTGGAAGACTGGTGTGGTGATGACCCCTAGGCATTTGACTTCTGACAAGCAACGAAGTCTATTGCTAACTTGCTTTACCTTTGTGCCCAGAAATTAACATTTGTCAAGATTTAGTGACGGATCCCATATAGCCGCCCATCATTCGTTTGATTCTTATTTCTGAGATATCTACTCCCGCAATCTTGACATCATTCTAAAGTCTTCAGCTGCTGAGGAACTATGTTGCCAACTGCCTGATCTATCAAGCTATACAGAAAGCCGGCAGTTTGTGATATTGCAGAAAATGTCTTGCGAAGAGGAGGCATTTACTTAATTCCGGATGACGGAACACGATTGCTTTGATGCCAACAGCGTGCGGAGTGATCCTCTTGCAGAAGCATCAGGAGAGTCGCCAGGTGCAGCCTCCTTTTGACAAATTCATGCTGCGCCAAAGCCAAGGGCTTGCTGCCTTATATGGACGAGCAAAACTGATTCTTATTTACTCGTTGTAAGCATTTACACAGTAGTGACATCATGCCCACAGGCCTCTCTTTGTCCCTGCTTTGCCCAGAACCTGATTAGTACTACTCCGGCCATCCCCCTGTCAACCAGACGGGCACCAAACCTGGTGTATGCACTTTGGAGCTCTGCTGCAAGTTTGCACACCATGTCTGCGACGGATTGGCCAATTACTGGGTGAATGTCTTCTGGCCCTATTGATTTGTGGTAATTTAGTCCTCCTGGAATTGTTTTCGTCACGCTCGACACCACACTGATTTTAAACTGCCGTTGTGTAGACAACAGATGAGTAAGTTACCGAAAACTGTTGTGCAAATCTCGGGCGCGAATGCTTGGGGCATGCAATCCGTTGAAGCTTTCTTACGTGCCTCCAGCCAGGAGCCCAAACTGGAAGTCTATTTTAGGTTTTAATATCGTCAAATTCACCGGGAAATTTAGACATGTGCAACGGATATCAGAATCGAGGCCCAAACCTATTTTCATGTACAGCAAATGCAAAGTCACCTTGGATGAGCCAGTCCTTTCCTGTCTCACTGCCTCTGACATTTTGAGTAATGCATGAGCCAGGCAGATCAGTCTGTTTGAGTATTGGCACGCTCACCACTATTTCTCAGTCATTTATAATTCCTAAAGGCAAACTTTTCCGGTCGGCTTCTTCAAAAATCAAATTAAACACATCACCCCCTGAACTGATACATTTTCGTATTACGGACGGCAAACAGCCAAAAGCCGACTGGCTCTGCACTTTTCCTAGAGGCGGCCCATTCCTGATTGCCAGAAAGACATATCTATCCGTTTGTCCCAAAACAAATGAGCTCATTCGGATGCAATCTGACATCTCCAGGTCTCGGGAAACCCTTTAAAAAGTGAGGTCTCTCTCTGGATGATGCCGAGTTGCTTGCAACTTGAAACACGACGCTGACAGCCCCCTCCACCAGCAGAACTTGAACACCATCATCATCAATTGTGACAAACCACAAATTTCGGCGATGTTGAGAGGAATCAACCGACAACCGTCCACTAAAGATTATGCCATTACTCCATCTGAGGCTCGCTTTTTGGAGGAAGATCTTACTCCACTTTTGCTGTCCCAGTAACTAGCAGTGACACAATCCCATAAAATTCTATCTTACCCACTGTTAACCTCTGTCCACTATCATGCGGCACACAGCCGAAATGTCCTTCCACGTTTTCAATAGGAAGATCGCTTGATAACAAAAAGATGCCTTGAGCCCCAGTAAATATCACCTTTGGAGGCCCTGATATTCCTACTCCTCAGTCTAACTTATTTAATATAAAATAAATAAGACCCCCACAGTAACAACGTTCGATAAGCAGGGATCTCGGCTTGACGTAGGCAACCACCAGCCAGTAAACCCCATTCCAGTTGCTTCAAAAATCGGAGTAAAATTTGCCAATCAACAACCAGGCAGCAACGTAGTTAACAAAGATCAAGATGACCTTTTGAAAAACTGGCCGCGACCAACCCGCGTTGCCAAAACTTGAGTCACATTACCAATGATAAAAATGAAAGTAAACTGATCACCAGGGTATATCCTGACCTGATTGAGGCCTCGGATTGTGCATCTCATACCGGTTTGTTACCGAAATTCAAGTCCTGCGGCATCGGACGTTTCTTTCTATCTCTGCTGGGGTCCTACCAGACGCCATACAGTCTGTCGATGAATGTCAACAATGGCATTTCTTAACCTGGTTCTGTAACTGTCGGAGTGATTCAATGAAAGGTACCATTCGCTGCTGTGTAACGTGTAGCTCGTTCTTCTTTGCCTTTATGTTAGGATTCTCCACACTTTCCAGCCCATGGGTGCGGAATTCAAGGTTCAAAAATCAGCGCCATAAATGCATATACTCCTCTGGGAAATGTGCTAGTAAATTTGTTTTTTCCCAGAGGTGCCGCGTCACCATTTTTGTGTGTCGCGATCAACCTATTTCGCTCAACCTCCGACGGCTGCAGGTCCAGATTGAGTCCCAAATGTCCGATCTAGATTCACATTGATGTTTTGCCATCAGCATTCGGGGGTTCCGGCACGCAAGTCGCCGAATCTTGCCAGCCTAAAAGACCGACAAATAAAGCCGATTATTTGCTACAGCATATGCTTGGCATCCATCACTCATGCTGGACAACTGTTAGGATGCCGTCCTACCGTGTATTCTAATATAAATAGGCAGGATAGAGGATGTGAAAAATATAAGATCCTTCGTCAACCACCGGTGGGATATTTCCCGGGCCTCAATTGTGGGAAGGAAAGTATACTTTAAATCAGAAGCCAATGTGAACCTGCAGACTTAAACTCAGCCTACTTTCCGTCCATCTGATAAGACTCAAATGGAACAACGATGGCCATCCAGCGCTGCATATTTACTAAGAGACGGTTGCCGCCTGGCCACTGTCCAAGTTCCTCTTCATCGACTCCTCAGTGAGGTGATATGTGCTTTCACCCGAAATTTTTCAAAGAGCGAGTAACCAGACATCTCGATGCTTCCCAAAAGGCCTTTAAAAATGACCCGTATACTTCGTTTTACGGAGCGCAAGAGGTTAGTCTGGGCTTTTGAAATTCTCCGATTTTGCAGCGAATCTTTTCTCCTGCAGGACACAAACTTGATCCCCTATTTTTAAACCAGTTACACACCCTTGATCCAAATTATGTGCATTTGGTTCGGTTATATTTCTGCTGCCGACCGAACTTGTGTTCGCACTCGCCGAACTGTACATACCTTTATTTCTTGCTCGTCACTTTGTGACAAATGTGATTTCTTAATTCCAATTCTTTTGTGTCCACTCCCATGCATATCCCTTTTGTCTATTGGATGAGGTTTCTCAGTTGTGAAATATACCTGCATTTTATCCTCGAAACCCCCTGAAAACCTACACCGGACTTTTCTCTAATCCAGCAGTTTCTCTTTGGTTAGCCAGGTTTCTTTTTTTCAGGAGACCAAGAATTGTTGCTTTCATCAAGTTATCCCATCTGAATTGGCCTTGCACATGCACACGTACACTTACTATTGAATGTATGTGTGCACATAGGAAAATAGAATTACGCGCATATCTGCAAATCACAAACTGCAGCGTCACCGTTCCTTGTCTACCACCCAAGTAGCAAAAGGGACGAAGCTTAGAGTTACCGTTGGGGCATATCATCCTCAGAGGCCAGGGAGAAGATTGGCACAACTGATTCTGAGGATTGACAAGTTTCTTCCTTAGGCAAATTTATTCATATTCCTATTTTTCGATAGGGTGGTACAATTAAGGCGTTTGTTTTAGAGAGCACCCTAATGCTTTACTTAAAATGAGTTGGTTTGTGCGGTTTTGCTCCAACAAAGACGGCTTTTAATGAATAAATTGCCCCATAGCATTTAATTTCAGTAACTGGGATTGCTAGACATATTTACTCATGGTGGTGCTGTGTTACTAGTTTACCACAAATTTTTGTGTAGGAAACAAAATATCATTAATAATTGTTTTTGATAAAAATTTTCCGATGAATTCATATAGTTTTTTTTCATTTACGCTTTCCGTTAACCAGTCGTAACCATAAAATGTCAGAGGTTCCAGTTCGGTGTTTTTTGTTTCGGGAGCTCTATCGAAATTGTTAAGATCGACCGGTGCATTAGTTGCCCCGAATGAATAATAGCTCCTGACCCCCTGAAATGCGCCATGTATGGGGAGACCATTCTTTGAAAATATTGAGTCCTTTTTCAGAAAGACGCTCGTCACGGTGCCGTTTTTAATTGCTGATTGCTTTTATCCACGAGATAGTATTTTGATCGAAACCACTATTCTGAGTAAAACTCTCAAAGAGCCTTCTGGGGCCATGGAGCCCTTAAAAGAATGCCTACTCGCAAAATAACGAGTGGCGTCAATCGAGGTTGGTTCACCTGGAGTCTTTTTTCCTAAATGCTTGCAGACATCAGCAAGAATGCAGCTGGGACGCACGAAAAACGGCACTGTAAATACAGAGGGAGTGTTTCAGTAACTTTATGGTACCTTTTGGCCAAAGTGTTCATAACGCAGCGGCGCAGCAACATATTCAATGTACTAGGCTGCTACCATGTATCACGAACGAAGTCGAATAAGCCACGTTTTGGTACCAAGGAAATCATATTGTGAGACGGATTTACCCTGAAATACATGAGGGTTTCTGCCAACCTCTAGGCAGGTCCCGAACTTCGTTAACTTTCATTTAAATATAAGCAGATTGCCGCTTTTTCGGGCTTCAAAAATTAAAATTTTGCTCATTTTGAACGAAACATTGCATCCAAGGCGCATGGCAGCAGTCGCCGTCGGATCTGGCTGTCACCACACAAAATTGGGGCCAAAGGAATTGTACTTGAAGAACAAGGGAACTGAGTTATTGGGCACTGAAAACTTTACTCACTACTGTTATTTACACATCAAGGGTCCATTGAATTTGTTTTCTATGACAAACCGGTAAGGGCTTAAGCTAGTAGCTTTAATTGTGATGGTTCAATCCGGCCTGATATTCATGTCCAAGAAGTAAAACCTTATGTTAATGATGCCGGATTTTACGAGCTGTAAGTAAAAATGTAGCCATATTGTGACGGTCACAATTTTTCCTTGAGCGTCGATATCGTCAAGACTTTTCCAGTGGACTGAATCGTTTAACTCGCTTGGGTGTTACAAAAAGACTTTTAAATACCTAGCTCTGGAGTGGACATGTGGATTAGGGTCCAAAAAGCAATAAGAATCTCGTAAATCACGTTGCAACAGCAAGCTCATGCATACCATGTGAATTCCAGCGCCCTTGCTATCATAAGTTTGACGCTGGGGAAGGTAGATCCACCGAGTTTTGTTGGTTTCCCCCTATTATGGCTTTTGCCTGTCCATGGGAATTACTGGTGCCTAAATTCTATGAACAGTTTTGAATTCCCTCATTTCTGGTTACACTTCAATTTACCGCAATTAGCTTCTCTAGCAGGATTTTTGCTTGGAAATTTACCTGTTTTTAATAAGTGTCTCGAGTAAGTCGGCTGAAAACTCCACTGCAAGAAACAATTAGCAGTTAGCTGTTTGACTCATGAGGCAAACCTCGCAGAATTTCTAAATTTAATCACTGTCACCTGTTGCATATAAAGAAGAAATAGGTAGAAATATTGCCGTAACCTTTTTCATTCATTTATATTACGCGCATTCACCTTGGTAGGGAGTGTACGAAGCTAGATTGGGATTCTGAAAACGCCTCGTTGCACCGTTATGAACATCGTTAAGAAGTAAATAAACCCCATTATTCACATCAATGACTACAGCCACACGAAGTACACCGATTTATCCTACGCCAAGCACCTTCAGATGCGCATAAAACCGCTGCAGTGCAGTCATAAAAATTTCGATCAGTCGAGCATTAAAAACTCACTGACAGGTTCCACAAACCATGCACTGTATGTCCCATCACTTTTGGGGTTCCAATTGCTTAGATTCGACTCCGTAAACCATGATGTCTTCACTGTGAATATAGTCAGTTCCTAGTACATTTCTGTCTCCTCTACCTCGTTTAGCACTTATGTCGACCGCTTTGTTTACTGCACGTCTTCTAAAATATTGGCTTAACCTTGTTTTTCTTGTGTGCATAGACGGTCAACACGACTGTTTACACCCAAATAGCCGGATTTGCTAACAGGGCTAGCAAAAGCTTTAATAGGCTTCAGCTATGCTATGAATACTCATACCTTCCTTCTCTAAGATGCTCGCTTGATTGATCGCTTCTTGTTCAGCAGCTGGCTGCATGGACTATGCAGTTGGGCGCTTCTTATTCCAGAAGGCCCTAATCTGTTAAGATGCAAACAATTGATTTGAACCCTGGTCGCTGCGGTTTTGACTCACCTGGGAATAGCTACTAATAGAAACCTGATGCCTTGCATCGCCTACATACACAAAAACCGCATACACACCTTCAAAACCAGTGTACACCGGCGGCATCTTAATAGTGCGAACGAGATCATATCCACCCCTTTGGCCTGACAAAACCGAGCAGACAGCTCCCCTGCGGCAATCTGCGGGTGCAGGTAGTTTGGTGGATCACGCGGTCTGTGTTCGCCTTTCAGATGTGATTTAGGTTGGGTGACCAGTTTTCGGTCAGCCACACTCACCAGCACCTTTGTGGCAAACAGCCATCCAGCCTCTATGTTCACGCGCGCCCATTTGTTCTGGTATCCTCTCGCTCCTTCCCTAAGTTCTTTTTGACCAAGCTGTACAGCATGAGTTCCAGTAGAATATTTTTTTGTTATCTGTTTTTGTGCATGCACCCCACCGTTTTTCTCCTCAATGGCTGAGAACCATCATCACTCATCAAACTTTGTTGAATTCTGGCAATTCGACAGCAAACTGCCAATTCTGAAATCTCCCTTCCACATGAGTGTATTTGGCATTGCCTCAGCTGCGTCCGGCCTCAATGAGGTGGTCCACAGATTCCAATTTCTCTTACTCCGTGTCCAACATTGGGCCTTGTTGAAAGTTACGGAAGCAAAAATACCCCCAAGAAACCTCGCGGATGCAATGAACTTGTGTGATTGCACACCTCCTACCGGGCGCCGTCGTCTTCACATGCCACAACCGACTGCTCCCCAGCATTTAGCTTTTGATTTTATTAGCGTCCATTCAATATACTGTTAACGGCACCACGCATTCCATAGGAAGCCACTCCTTAATTTCACATTCGTTTTCTTCGTGCATTTTCTTGCGCCACAGGTTATCCATCCTGGCATATCCAGTAAGTTCTTTCCTCTGTCACTCAGAATTTTTGGCCACATGAAGAAATCTGCTTTTGGAGTTGATGACCCATCCAGCCTGTTGTATGCATATGGCGGCCCACGGGACGCGCAACAAGGCATGCGAAACGGTATTGACGAGTAGTCTTCTTCGGGCTAGAACCACCCGCGCGACTGTCCTTCACCATCTGTGTTCTTGTCGACGACAAATGACCCAACTGGTTATTTTTAGGCCCCTCCATCCTTGGATGGTTTTCCCTTCTCCTGTTTGTTGCTGTCGTCGCTCATCATAATCGTGCACATCGCCTGTGTCTCGGCACTGTCCGGGAAGTATAATGTTATTAGTATTATCATTACAACTCATCCGTCAGATGCTGCGCCCAATTCGTCTGATGGACCATCTACCGTCCATTTCTAATCACTATTTATCTATGTGCCGCATCTCGCCGTCGGTTGATGCTCCCACAATCTAAAGGTGCAACACCTTCCCGACTAAGATATGAGATGCTACAAAATTAGAAGTTGATTGAAATTAGAATAAATTTACCCAGAAATCCTGATCATTAAATAATCTGGCTCCGCCCACCATGACATCCGTCAGTAGCTAGGGCTTCTTCGAAGAACTACTAGTGCTTTTATTGAATGTCCGCTCCACACCACAGGGAACTAAGTATATCCGTCATTTTGCACTCCCAGCAAAAATCGATTCCGTACAAATCATTGAGACTTGGCTCAGTGATCCTGCCTCGGACAACGCCAAAACGTTTCTGGGCTATAAATCCTGCAGAAAAAGCCGGCTGACTCAGCACGGAGGTTGCTGCCTGGTCTACGTCAGAGAATCAATACGAACTAACTTGTGTCAGGATATCATGCTGATTGACATCGAAGATGTCGTTTGGGTCAGAGCTGCTTTAGGCAACGAAGGTCTTTCGGTTGGATGCAGCTACGAACCCCAAATCTCGGCAGAACTAAATTAGGAAGGTAACCGAAGTGATGAGTAATGCCTCTGGTCCACCAGGTCCCATGCTGATGGCTGGAGGCTTCAATGTGCTGAGAGTATGCTGGTCCATGCTTACTGCACCGGATTCCTTGCAGCGACTCTTTGTAAATCTTAATGAACGCGGTTTGACCTAACAAATAACTCATCCGAAAAGGAACTGCAATGTGTGGATTATCCTAGTGCGAATCTTGCATTACGTTTGCTGGCCCGTATTCTTTGTGACCACTTGTGCGTCACTATTAATTGGTTTGGCACGGCTGCAACACCGGAAACCGTGGCACTTGATAAGGAAAGGACAGCCGGGAGCGATGGCAAGTTGAGTATACTTTGTTAGGAGCGTGCGAGCGAAGCGCGTGTGGGTAACGCGTATATGACGAAGGCGCTTGGCGATCAGCGTTTGGTTAGACAAGCTATCGGGAGGAAAAATCCATGTTCCGCTACAAGGGCCTTCTCCTAGAAGACCGTCGGAGAAGGGCTTCGATCGGGAACATACAGCACAGACTGCAAATTGGCGGATGTCTTGGGCCTCGACATTGCTAGACAATCAAAAAATTTGCCGTTCTTTTGTTGGTCCCGGGTATGTTGGTTGTTGGGAGCTGATCGTGCGCCGGACATCTAACCTGAAAAACATCATTAGGAGGTGAACACTGGAGGAGTGATCCCCGGCTTAGATACGACCACAAACCGCTGCAGCCGAGCTGCCCGCTCGATGTGCGCCGGTCAAAAAGGTGGATCTGACCGCATCCCACACCCACCAGTCTCACTCTCATCCAGAATCCTTGCAAGGCGCGGTGGAATGTGAGTGTCTGACCTCAGGTTCTCCTCATCCTCCGGTAAGTGCACGATTTCGAACATGATACCAATGACTGTCCTGTCAGAGTCTGCGGAATCGCCTTGGCACCGGGATTTATCTAAGGGAGAGTAAGTCAAAGACAAACTGGTGGAAACTGTGCTCGACAGCACCAGTAGATGTTCGACTTGGTGGCGGTCACCTTACAGCGGTCGGCTCTGCCCTTTTCGGTTTAAAATTAGGGCGGCATGTCCATCGGCGCATAAATTATCGCAACAAACATGTCATCATAATAAAAGCACATTTTCACTTACCATGGGAGACTATTCAACCATCGGATGTAAAAATGGTGACAAAATTAGAGAAAAGAATGAATTGTCCTACCTTGCGGCCGCTACGACCCCTCAGCATAGCCGGAACTTCGGGTTTCATTGGTGGTGTTGAATGGAAGGACTCATCTGTTCAAAGAAGTCTGTCGTTAGACCCGTATTCCATGGTGGCAGGTCTAATACGACTGATAGACACAGTTTCATGTCGATCGGCAACGTCCAAAACGAACGCTTCATGACCACGTCTTACCACGCAAAACGGACGGGCATAGGGTAGTTGCAGTGGTGGTCGAACACCGACAACGCGCAAGAAAACGTGAAGTGAAGCATTCATTGGCGCTGAATGTAGCCCGAAGGTCGTTGGTCCCGCAGTGGATTGGCGTGAGGCGTTCGCGTGTGTTGTGCGAGACGTATTCTATAGTCACCGTAACTGAAATGCTTGGGTCTCGAAGGCGTCATCAGATCCCCGGGGAGGCAAAGCAAGTGATCAAGCACAAGCTAACTTGGTATGGTGCGCATTTCCTCTTTAGCAGAACTCCGAATGCTCAAAAGAGCTAACGGTAGTACTGAGCTCTAAGACGGGCTGGCCCCGGCTCACAGAGCATCTTTTAGATGTTGGTGAAATCTTTCTACCAGACCGTTAGTTTGCGGATGGTAAGTGGTTGATTTAATATGATTAAAAACAAGGGATTTCATAATATTTGAAAACACTTCGTCGAAATTTGAGCTTCGGCGGGTGGTCACTACGGCGGGGCAACCAAATGCACTTACCCAACCCGCCAAGAAGGCTTTTGCGGCCTCTTCTGACGTTAAGCTGGGAATTGGTATGGCCTGTGAACAGCGAGGAAAGCGGTCTACACTGGAGAGTATGTAGACGTAGTCGTGAAACAGTGGGAGAGATCGTGCGAGATCAACCTGTACGTGGTGAAAACGTGTCTCGGCTCCGGGGAAAGCAGCCATCGGAGCTTTGGTAAGTCGATGGGCTTTCGCCCTCTGTCATTGGAAGCAGGCGCGGGACTATTGGCGCACGTCCAATTTAACGTTGAACTATGTGAAACATGCACCCAAACTCTTCAAACATTTTTAGGTGCAGTAGCAAATGCGATTAGCTAGGGCCAACCAGTGGTGGAATTTGCGAAAAAAGATTACTCACTCTACGCTGCACGACTCCTCGAGAATGTTCCACCAGATATTCTGTCTGCGGGGCGGTGCGCATGTTTGATGGTTGTCGCACGCGGATATCACCCAATGAACCGCAGACCATGGTTACTTATTTGGCCTCCGCAGAATCTATGACTGCAAGCATCTACAGTTTAATTTACACAATTAAAAGTACCAATATCAGTAATGTTGTGTATTTCCCGATTTCCAGGAGGCAATCTCAAACCAAGACCTAATATATATCTGGCTTCAGCTAAGGCAAGAGGACAAACCCGGGCATCTTTGGATTACTCCAGAAGCAGACTTTGAAGGATGTTCAACATAGTGAGCATTCGGCAAATGCCGAATTCGAATAAAGCCTTTCACCGACGTGTGCGGCATTTTCGTGTCCACTTGTTTTTCTCAAACTGCTGTTTTTTCTAATTTAGATGAATTTATGATGCTTTTCTTTAGATGGAGTTCGGTGGGACCTGACTCTTTGTGTCCGTAAAGTTCTAGAATTTGATAGTTTGCTCGCGTCCTTCTCCTGGTAGTAGTGGCCGCGTTTTGACATTCGTGATGATCCTTCAAATTATTGGTATCTAAAGAAATCAACGGCAAAGTTTGAGTCGCCGCTGTGTTCAGTGGGGAAACTAATCCATCTCCAATCTCGCAGTGTCCCAGAGAAGTTAACTAGGCGACTCATAGGCTGTTATTTGAGTCGTCAGCGACCGGATTTCTGTGGCATCCGCGCTGTCTGGTAGTTGATGGCATGTCTATTGTTGGGACTGGAGAAAAAGACGAAAGTATTCTGTAACTTGTTCCAGTGTGTGAGTAAACGAAGGGTTAATACGGTTGCCAGAGTTGTGAAAACGGCCTGACAATGAAATGGCAAGGGAAGGTAACAACATTACGTTTCCAGAAAGCCTCCGGTCCCATGGAGATATATTGAGTTGAATGGAAAATCTGGGGCGTTTGCTGAGGAAGACGTGTACCCTGAAATTTCAAGGTGCTTATTACGCATGAAATCCACGACGCAGTCATTCTCAGATCCTATATCATTTGGTATTCCCTTGCTTGTGAGCGAAGTTTTATATCGCCGCAGACATCGACTGCCTTCGCCTGATAGAGTGGTCAGCTCAGAAGTTAAATCATGAAGGCCATTTTTGTGACTTTTGTGTAATTATTCCATTTCATGGGCCCAGTATATATGCGACCGTGTGGTTATCAGTTATAATTCGCCACCGACTCTACTGCTCCCCAGTATGAGGGAGAAGTGCTCTGAATCGCGGCAGGCAGAGTAAGCCAAATGTGGAAAGTTATTGAAAGTTGGGATGGGGAAGCCTGAGAGTGTTAGGATCCATTTTCTGTGTTTGAACAGGATGGCGGCAACTTGTAAAGCTTAATGGTTTCCATAAGCGTACGTCATCAATTAAAGAAATAAATGACATCAGCTGCACTAAACGTCAGCATACTTACCGGATTTGCTCTTAGGGGTTGAGAAACAAGTTGAAACTAAAGAGGCGCGATGTTAAAGCATATGTGAACAGTCTGGTACACTACTACCTCAGATCATCCCACAAATGCACATCTGCCGAACAAGGGCGGCGTTGGTTCTACCTTTTTGCACGGTCAGGTCTGAGCTAATGAGATATCTATTGTTGAAGGTGGCTCATGCCGTCACCGTCCGAGTAAGATTTTGTCGCCGTGCTCAGGCTGATCCCGGCAGAATTATTTTCTACCAGAGGAAAGATTTAGCTTATATAGGTGATTTCCACAGTTTCGCCAAATGAACTTAATTTTCTGCTCTATTCATTTCTTCAAAACTTCTGGCGGTGAACAAGATATTGCTTTTGAAGCTCAAAGACCAAAGCAAGAATAAGTAGACGCGGGAAGAATGGCGGTCAGTTTCGTGCAGTATTGACCTGTATGCATTATTAAGTAATTTTCAACACCGGGTAATGCCGGATGAGGCCTACTGATATGGACTGATTTGCTGCTCGAATGAATCAATGTTCTAGCCATTTTTTAAGAAGGCAGGCTGGTAGTCATGGAGCAGATGAGGGACCAAATTCCAGTAAGCAAATGAGTTGAAAAAAAATTGGGAGATGGGAAATATTGAGGAAAGCCTCAAATATTTTTTCTGAGTTAAAAGGACAATGAATAGAAAATCTAGTTCCGGTAATACGCCACACAATATCCGGAGCCCATATGTTATCAAAGTAAGCCAGAAGTTCGGGGAGGAAAGGTTCTAAGACTGGGTCTAAGTTAAATAGAAATTTATGTGGTAATAACTTCCATGGAAAAAGCTTCCTTCTGTTCGCACGGACCGCGTAATTATTTAGCGCGGCCGACTGAGATCTCAGCTATGAAGAGCTTACCGCATTTATGACGAATACCTTAGACAGAAGTCCTTGTGGGAAACGGGAGTCTTACATATGAATAAACATGGTGCAATCAACAGTCTTTGGAGTTTATTTTTGAAGGCGATTGTATACGATTATATGAAACTCACTTATTTGACAGCGAATTTCAAAAAAAGGAACGATTAATAATAAGCCTTTTGGTGTAATGCTTCTTCTGGATATGCTAGTTGTGGCCACGAGCTAGTCCTTTAGAAAAGAGTAGGGAACTTGCTTTCTGAACTTAGGGACTCGAATATAATTGTAACTGGGGCTACACTATTGAGAATCATACGCATACTTTCATACGCTGAAGACACAGAGGTTCTAGATTGAAAACTGTGCACCGTTTTACATATATTAGGTCTTACACAATGCCCATGAACAGCTCTGTACGCACACGCTGCAAGCTATCAGTGATCAGTCTCTCGCTTTGTCTCATTATGGAACAGACTGAGAAACAATTTTCCAGAACGTCTGACGTCCGGTTTGAAGAGGTTTACTCTACTCCAGTAAAATTAAAGGGTTCTACGGATCAACCCCATCAATTCACTGGCTTCTGCAAGTTAGGTAACTGGGTGTTCCGAAACGTTTTAGCTGCAGTGGTATTCAAGAACCAAATCTCAAATCTCGTTAAAGATCGAAATCATATGAATTCTAATTTTAAGCCCCCTATTAATAAATTGCACTTGTAGTGGATTACACAGTTTTTTCGGCTGAGGTCATCATCATCATTTCACTGGCCGAATTTCTTGGGGAAGCTAGTTCTTGGATCATTTTGGTAACAGTAGAACCTAGAGTTCAAATAAGTAAATTATTTCGATGACATCGGCGTATTTGAAAGGAAAACCGTTTTTAACAAGATATCGTTGGCAAATCAAATAAACAGCATTGTGCCTAGCTGCCTCGGATTATGCCGCTAATTACCAGCTTGCGATAGGAGGTGCACCCGAAAACCCTGAATGAGAGCAGATGAGGCGACATTTGCTTTCGTTCACTGACAGGCTCCATTTATTAGCCCGTTCTGTTACTTTCCGATGCTCCCGCTAATTGTGTTCTGCAATCATAGAGCACCACTTTTTACATAATCTTTAAAAATAAAGAACGATGGTGACAACGAAGCTACCTAATTATTGATTCAGAGAAGAAAATTCAGAAGCCCAAGGACTTGAGCTTGTTGTCTTTCGCTTTACATATTTTTGCTCTGTACACTGATGCTAAATCCTGAAAGATCTTTCACTCATTGGTGCGGTTTCCCGGATTTTGAAAGTATTCATCCCTAACATCAGCAGGCGGCGTTCAGACTGTGGAGGAACGCGGAATTGTTCCTCCAGATAACTTGCTAAACTGAACGCTGACCGCCAAGCGCGGTTGCCATTTTTGCGTAACTCACGCATGCTTTGCTCGCACGCCGCCCTCAAGATATATTCAACCTGCTATCGCTCCCGACCGTCCTTTCCTTGACCAGGTCAAGTGTCATAGTTTCCGGTATTGCAGTCGTGCCGAGCCGATTAAGAGTAACGCACAAGTGGTCACAAAGATTAAGGGCCAGCAAACGTAATGCGAAATTCGCGGTAGGAAAATCCGCTGAACCAGTCGTAGCGAATGCCCGATTTAAGTTTGAGCGGCACACCTCTGCCGACTACATTTCATCTAGCTTAGTGATTGCCGGATCCAAAAAACTCGCTAGGGTCGACGAGTGTGGTCTGCTCCTGGGAAAACCAAGAAGGACACTATGCATTAAAAATTAACGTGAGGTGCCTAAATGCTTGCCGCACGATCACCTCGAGGCATTTCAGAATATGCACGTCAGGCTGAAAAGGCAATCATATTGAATCTGTGATCTCCGTTTGAGCTTATGGACATCCACTACCCGCTTCAGTTTCAAAGCCCTTGGTATTTCTCCCTGGATGACCGCTGCCTGAGTCCAAATTCAATGCTTACCAGTGACTTTATGAGAGCCAGATGTATACCCTCCGATCAAGATATTTTAGTTGAATTTAATTTGTCAAAAGACTTCCGAATCCTCTTCACTGTTATCATTTTTTGCGCGGCGTTGGGAGCTGCAGAGTAAACCACCTCGTCCTGGATACCCTTGTTTATCCGACGTAAACGATAGACGCTTCCGGTTCGCTCCTATTATCACCCGCTTTGGCGTCCTTTTTTCGTTTCAGAGGAGTCACCATGTCCATGAGCATGTCTTTTCGTGGTGTTTTATTTTCGTATCCGAGGAAGACTCCCCTAGCCACCACCGTTTAAATAGGTTCATCTTCAGACTTTGGTCTTCAGGCGACGAAACTGCCCTGATTCACCGTAACAATTGAAGGCTTTGCTTGTGGACTTGTTAGCCGTTCTCTTTTAAAAAAGTTCCAGAGCAGCTCTCTTGCACTGTTGGCACATCCATTACGACTACTTTTTCTGCGTATCAATTGTGCGGTGTTCACTTTTCAACCTAGAGAATTATGTGCATGCTCAACCTTCACACACCGTAGTCAGCACATTTGTTTACACGGTTCGCTCGTGTTTCTTCCAAGGAGTATGGTTCTGTAAAGCGGTATGAATAAAAGGTAATGAATGTGGCACCAAAAACACCCTTTGGTAAACATTCCAAAAATGACAGATACATCATGACTTCCCCAGTTATTTCAAAGGTTTAAACAAAAAATGAGAAAATAACCTTTAAAGCAGACAGAAACAAGGCTACAATATTTTAGTAAAGCGGTGGCTTCTGTGTCACGTATTTCCACTGAGTTACGCCCCGTATCCTGGGGTGCTAATTGCAGTAGAAATGAGTACAAATTCTGACTGTTACGATTTAGCAGTGTGAGCACTGAGGGTCGGACCAATTTTTATGAATCACCCAAAGTGTTTGCAGCACACCAGTGAAGACTTTCAGATGAGCTCTGCATATGTGCTGGGACGAATTATGCCCGGGTCTGGGAACACAAATAGGGACGGGATAACTACTCCAATTTTAGCCGTAATTGTTTGTTTAATGTTTAACCATGTACAAGCAAGACACCACTGGAAAACTCTTTTCAGAAAATTCCGCACAATTTTAAGAGCCCACGGGACGTGCCAGCAACAAAGCGGTCTGGACGGTCGCTTCACCGTTGCTTTGACCTGCGTCCTCAGCAAACTGAACTGGATAAGCTGAACTGAGATGAGCTGAACTGAACGCGCGCTTTTTGGCCATGGGGTGTGTTTATGATGCTGATGCGCCCTTTCCGGTGGCGGAGCACACGAGTCCCGTGCAGATTGATATGCATTGTCCTTCTGTAGTAGCGGAGTCCCCGTTTTTGATTTATAGTGAATCTTTGTTGGAACCCTTATTCTGCCCTTCGCCCCTTCAGTTTCTTTTACTGTGTCCCGCTCTATCGGCTCGTCGCTGCACCTGTGTTGACTTGTAATATATGTGTATATAAGCCAGCCTAATTTTCTAGTCTCGTGTGGCCATCATTTTCAACTGTCCTCAATAAGTACGTGACAAATCTCGTCGGAGCATGAGCATTCACGCCTACCGCAATGTAAGCTAAATTTAGTCTCCTTTCATCCGATGGATGAGTGAACCAAAAGTAGGCTGCATTGAATGAACCCGGTTTCGCAGAGGACTTCTACAATATTCCTCACCGGAAGGCCTTTGTCCTCAGTTATTTTTCCTATGAGCGGTTCAGGCAACAGTTATAGGGTTTCAACAACCTGAAACGTATGCTATTTATTCCCGTATGCGAAGTTAAATGGGACGAGCAACAAAGCACAGGTTCCGAAATTTCCTCGGAATTCATAAAATGGTATTCACGTGAATGATACGTTTATAAAGAAGGGCTCTGGTCGTTACGATAGGCACACCAGGTAGTGCTAATGGAGTTAAGAATTCAATCGTTCACAAGCAAAACAGCCAATACTGTATTTTTTATTTGATTGGAACCAACTGGTGCTTTTGCACACGGACAAAGAATATTTCCAACCCTGTGGCATCGAACAGCAAGCAGTCTTCTTAACGCTAAGTTTCGATTATAAGTGCGTTGGTCAAATATTTTTGCAGGTCACCATTCTTACAAGCATTGCTATGATTGCGAATGACTACTGTGTTGGCGCATGGTTAAGAATCAAATGCTATCGACTCATGGAAATTTTTTAGTTGCAAAAAGCAGACACCCTTATCTCCTTTGTTAGAGCACTCACGGGGCGACATCGTTGACATTGGCTGCAGCAGCCCTTCTAGGTGAATAAGGCGTAACGATTATCCAAACGATATCGAAAAAAGGCAAACACATGAAGGAGAAACCGACCATATTTGGCCTATACATACATGAAATAACCTTTTTACATGATTCACGAAATCACTACTTTGGCATCTACCGCATTCAAGGTACCGTACGGAATTCTATATGTTGTATGGCCTGTCTGTAAGACTCGTTTTTCTTGCGGGCAAACACGAAAAGCAACAAAGATTTCATGACGTGTACGAAAAAACAAGTTATCCTCTGTTCTTTTCGAGCTAAGTGTTTCCCCGTTTTTCTCCACTTTCGTAGAATTCTGCTTAGACGTTTATTGAGTTAGGAATATCCTTGTTAGAGCTGTGTGCTATCTAATATACATTCGAGTGACCAATATAGCGCTATCCACGAAACTAGTGGTTAGCAGCGAATACAGCGAGTGGGTCCATACTAACTAAATAGGCAGCTCAGTGCAATCAAAATCGACACCGTTCCTCTCTGTACAGTAGGTAAAGCACCACTGTCTTTCTATCCGAGTTACGCACTGCAAAAGAAAAAATAAGTAGGAAAGGGATTAAGATAAATGAGAAAAAGAATATCATACCAATCAATATTTATTCTGGTCCGGGTGACCGAGCAGTACAATAGCCCACAAAGTATGACACCATAAATATGACATGAACGTTTCTGGTTCTTCTGTCACTTGCAACAGGGACCTATCACCGTTCACAAATACTTGTTCCTATACTAACTCGTGTTATTCTTCCTCTTCTCATCCTATTTCCTTACATTCTTCGGGAACTACAGTCGACCACGCTAGTGATAGTGTCACTGGAATAAGTCATGTTGGTGTTCTCTCACAGTCTCCATCAGATTGCATCCAAGTCTCACCGAACACGCTTCCGTCGACTGATAGATATACTTCTTCGTCCGCGATGCCCGTCCAAACTAGCTACCTTGAATGTGTGAACACTTATGCGTATAGGTCCTCAAGGGTGTTTAGCTCGTGCACTGGAGTCTAGCTATCGATGTGTGTTGCATTCAAGAAACTCGCGTTCAAGACCCCAGTTCTGTTATCCGATTGACATCCCCATTTAGTCCTTCGGTGGAGTTTCGTTTATGTCTTTCTGGGGACCCCGAGGCTGCGACTTCTGGTATTGCTGGCCTTGATGTGGCTCTCAGTGAGAGGACGGTGGCTGCACTACTTGACTGTATCCCAGTCGACAGCCGGCTATGCGCATGGAGACTGCGAGGTTCAAGCAGATTGAATGGCCTTCTCTCTGATGGACGCAACTTGTTCGTTGTCTCAGCGTACGTGCCAACAGATTGCAGCCCAGATGCATTGAAGGACGCTATCTGTGAAAAGCTGCACTACCTCTTACACACAGCAAGGCGAGGTGACATCGTGACTTTGGCAGGGACATAAATGCTGGAGTAGGTTGGTTGTCCTCGAATGAGGTGCATCTAGGGGTCCCTTTGGTCTCGACTCCTGTCGCTTAGAAAAGGGAATGGTTGTTGACTTTGTGGTCAGAGCATCAATTATTTCTCGCTATTGCGTGTTTCAGACTTTCTAATCGTCGTCTGACGTCTGTCCTCCTCAAGTCTGCGTTGAACCCCATCCGGCTTCAAGTTCGGCACTGTCCTTCAGTCCTGTAACAGTACTTCACACTGTCGAGGTGCAAAGCACATGCCGAATCGAGCTATAAACCTCGGGACTCCATCACAACGAGATCCCATCACAATCAGACTGCACCTTGACGTGGCGTGACGGCTTGCATGCCTCCATGACCCAACGAGCTATACAAGATGGCTTATCTCAAGCCGAAGACCCAATCATGCCCGGAAGGTCAATGGCTAGAGGCCTGACGAAGTAGTCTCTTGGTCGGGGTTGATCTGAGTTAACAGCTCAGTCGGAAAAACGAGTGGAAGAATAATTGATCCAAGTAGATGGGCTTCCACTGAGCTATACCCCGCTGCCTTGCGGTCAGGTTCTTGTCAGAACCAAAGGCTTTGGTTGAGAACCTTAATCATTCTTCTGCTTAGCGGTTGGACTCACTAGCAGTACCCGTCCATTGTTCTCCATGAGTTACACGCCTACAAATAATTCCACACTGCATCGGTCGTCGCGTGGGATAATCAGGACCGCGCTGCCCATTGCATCGAGCGCAGGCGGGGTGGGTAAAGTATGCTACTGCTCAGTTCCCTCTCTTTTATTCAATCTGTCTCTTCCGTCTCCAACCGAATCTCTTTGCCCCTTCTGTCTACTCATAGTGTTCCCACTGACAACACGTCCGATAATGGCAACGGTTCGTTGTCAGGTAGTGTAGTAGGTGGTTTTCAGTCTGTTAGCTCACATTTTCTCAAGCCTCGTCAGCTTCTGAATTTCGGTTCCTTCAATGTGCGCACTTTGATGCAGGTTGGCCAACAGACCTGTTTGGCTCTGACAGTGGACTCACTTTCGATTGATGTCTGCTGCGTGAGTGAAACATGAATTCAGGATTCGCGTAGAGTAATTCAGCTAACTGCGCATAATGTCTCGTCAAGGTATTTCTTGCACACCTCAGCAGACGAAGCACCTCAAGCTGAGTCAATGCGATGTAGGAATATTGTTAAGTGGGAAGGCTAAAGCAGCCCTTTTAGACTGGATCCCAGTCAACAGTCGCTTGTGCGCCGTGAGGCTGTAGGGAGGATAGTTGTGTTGAGCGCAGTTTATTTGTCATGTCGACGTACGCTTCAACAGACTGCAGCACTGACGTGGAGAAGACGAATTTTACGATGGCCTCGTCACCCTTGTTTGGAAGAGTAAAGGCTTTGATATTGTTGTGGTATCGGGTGATTTTAATGCACAAGTTGGAAAACTCAGTGCATCGGAAACCCATTTAGGTGGTCGGAGCGTCTTGCCTGCTCAGCGAATAGATAATGGAGAAAGAATTCTGTGTAGACACTAATCTATTCCTATCTAGTACGAACTTCCGACACAGTTCGCGTCGCACGGCGACATGGTGCTCTAATAACTCGACGGGTGGTCTGAGTCAGATTGTCGATATCGCAGTTAGCTACCGTTGTCGTGGTTCTGTCCAGAACTGTCGATCATACTGGACCACTTACGTCGAATCGGACCATGCGTTAGTTTTAGTGCAATTTTTGTTGCAGCTCAACGGCCATCGACGCAGGCCACAAACCCGACTGGCTGTCGAAGGTCTATGTGATTGGGCTGTTCGCAACAGCTGCGAATAGAAACTATCCGAGGAACTAAGAAATGCGACGAGCAGCAATGTGGACGAACGGTGGGAAGAAGTGAAGCCAGCGGTGCATTTGGGAGCAGGTTTCGCTTGTTGTCTTATTTTTCGCATTTTATGTAAGCCGTCTGGCTTTCCTTTTTGGAGATTCAGGTATTTTAATGAAATATGTTATTGTGAGGAAAGACAGCGGTCTGTAGGCTTTCTCTGCTGTTCAACGCCGGGCAATGATGAGTGTGGCTATCCAACTGCTTGACGTATTTGTCTGCCCCCAGTCAGGATATCGTGTTTTCATTTTCCATCGAATCAGAATGATTGCAGAAGTATGTTTGTATGGTTAGATTGTTTCCGATGTGTTGGCTGCTGCAGTGTCCTTATTTTTTGCCTTGAATATTCACTTTTTTAAGGAAACCTTTAAGTGGTGGAAAAAGGCAGCAGTCAGTTGGCTTTCGTTGCTGTTTATCGCTGGACTATTATGTGGATGCTCCAGCTGCTGAACGGATCTTTCTGACGCCAACCACGAAATTGTGAAACACCTTATTTACCTAAATTCGTTATACATTTTCGGATTCCACGCTACCGTGTCGTCTGTTGACCTCTTCGTTGTTTTTTTACAGTCCTTAGGGGGGGGGGAGGAAAGGAAAAACAGGACACAGCATGGTATTCGAGTATTCGCCGTGCGCAACACGTGGCTTAACGGACGAATTCTGTTAAGCTGAATGCACTGTAATAGAATATTCGCTGATCCAGTTCCCAATGCTTGATCCGCAACCTCCAGGATTACTCATTCGGTCAATTCTGACGGTAGTACCCAAGTATCAGTATGCGAAAACCTCTAGTCGACGAACATCTTCAACATGCAAGCCTTATGCATCCCAACCTTGCAACAAAATCGACCGTATTGCGGTACATTACGCGCAGACTTTCAACTTGAGCGAAATTCCAGGCCGACGTCACAAGTGGAGCTTTGGATGTCCACATGCTCACCTCTGGCGTTGCTACTATCCTTCGTCGAATAGCTCTTGAGATAAGTGAAACGGTCCACAATCACTAGTTGCTTTCCACCCAGCATCAAGTACGGGGCCATCGCCGTCCCGTCTTGTAACAGCACTTTACACTTTGGGGGCGCAAAGCACATGCGAAATGGAGCTACAGCCCTGAAGAATCCGTCTGGTGCACGGTACACATGTTCCACAGATTCGAACAAATACACGAGTTCGCCTTTGGAGCCTAGGTCACAGCTTCACACTTGCCAGTTCGACAACTACATCCTGAAGGCCTTTTTAACCATCTTGCATTGCCTTGTCAAAAAGGGAGGTAAACAAGAATGGAAGAGGTGGAACACTTGTCGAACACCGCTGCTCGTTTCAAACGAACCTAATGTTTCACCATATAGCCTTATACGGCCATGTGAATTCGAGTAAAATGCTCGCAGGTTGACGAACTTCCCTGGCCTACACTCCCGATAAAGGACACTGAATAGCCCTTTTCGGTCGACTAATTCGAAGGCGTTTTTCAAGACGAGAAAAATTATGGTTGTCAGGCCGCGATGTATATGGCTCATTCTGAGTACCTGAAAAGCATAAAAATCTGCTTGATGCAACCGAGACCTAGGAATCAAGCCTGTTATTCGCGGAGGTTACTCTCAAGAATCGGTGTCAAAAGGATTTGGAGTTGTTGACGCAGAGGCGATTACGGTACCGATGCCAACTGGACTGCCTCCTGAGGTATTCAGCCCAACGATCGAGTGTTTGCTTTCTTTCATGATTGAGCTTTCCACTTTTATGGCATATTGTTTCATTAACCGAAGTCCGCTGCTCACCACACATCAGCTTAAACAGTTTTAGTTTACTACTTGAGGCAGTGGATGCTTTCATTTCTTCAATTGCTTTAGGCAACCAGTTTTTATGATCCTTCCTAAATCTCCTCGTCAATTGACTTTGTGGATGAAGTACCTTATTAACCTTACAATTAGGGAGCTGACGTTTGTGCTCCATTGGACTCGGGGCTTCTGAAATATTTGCATTCATTTGAAGAATGTGTGTATATTTAGGTTTTCTATAAACCTGAGCACATATTGTGCCTTCAGAATCATGGGACGAAAGCAACGAGTAAGAATGAAGAGAAGAAAGTGTCCAGAATTCACCACACATGCTAGTTGCTGCATTCTTCATCCAGACGTCATGAGTTATCTATCGAGGTTCATGGTTCTTTTTTGAGAAGTAGGGTATTCATTTTGTGCCTTGCTTGACGAATGGGTGTAGGCAAGGAAGTCGCTAGGATCCGCTTCACGTGTGTATGGGGTGGGGGAGGGTGGAGCGTCAACAATGACTACGAAACTTGGAGTGGTACCGAACCACATAAGGTAGTAAAAGGACGATGCTGATGTATGATGAATTGATGGAGCCTCCTTGTCGCACAACATCGGAACACCTATGAAGTTCAGAGAAGTAACATGATTTTCGGTGGTTGCTAGTGGGATTTCGGTGAGTGATGTTTTATCTACTCACTATCCAAGCTTTTTCTTTTGGAATCCTAACCAGGACCTTCGCAAGGCACTGGGATGTTGACACAACGTGATCATGACAGAAACACTCATTTTCACTTATGCGAAATTAAATGCAGTAAAAAAGATGATTTCCATGATCAAAAGATACAAGTAAGGCAATGTGTGTATGAAATAAAGTCACATACGGCTTTTCGGCCCTGCACCTGAAACTAAAGATTATACACTAGTGAAATAAAAGAAATAGGAAGGATGTTCTGGAACTTTGTAGTCCGAGGAATAGAGATAGACTGAACTAAAAAGGTCCAATTTCTAAAGATGAAGACATGATAAAGATGATTTGTCGCTCAAATACGCGAGGAACGACAGAATATCACGGGAAGCGGAACTGGCGAAGCGAATTTTGTAGTGCAGAAACGAAAATGAGGACGATTGAAATGAGAGTGGAACAGCTGCCCGGCGATGAGCAGGTGACTATAGATCTGGGATCACAATGGGATCCCTAACCAACCGAATGACTTGTCGTTGATCCCGACCAAGAAGAGAAAAAAGATAGACGAAGCTGCCCCTGACATATGATTGCACTATTCAAGTTTCGGGCGGGTTTTGAAGTAGGCGGTTGTAAAATGTCTGACGTGAAATAGGAACCAAACTTTGCGCGCAACTCGAGAGAAAAGTGTTGACTCGAATGGAAACCAGCAAGCACAGTTATTTGTGGACAAGCCCACTAATGGGAGTGATCCAGTAGAATGGATAGAAGTCAAATGAAAATTTTACCGGGGAAAATAAGACAAATATTTGAGTGAAAAACAAAGTTTTGTGAAGATTGGAGCGGACATGGTTTGTGCAGCCCCAAGCAAAGGCGCGTCCTAAATCAGAAGCAAGTGATGGACTGAAAATAATCTTGCTCAATGCTGTGCTTAGCCCGGCGAGTAATACGAAAATGGGCAATCGATGAGGGCATCATCGGCAAAACATTGAGGAAAATTGGAGGATGATGTAAAGGGATTTTTAATAAGTCGAAAAAGGACTTGCGCATGTACGGAACACCAGCATTCACAAGGAATGGCTGAGATGGAATTCCATCGACCCGAACGGTGATGGTTCATTTGCTACGGAAACATAACGTTCACGGTATGAGAGCCCGATGAAACCCGAACGAAGACAACTTCAAAAGCCATAAAGGACTAGGGAGATATTTCACGCTCTTGTGGCTTTGAAAGCCATGGTGCGTTTTTCCAATTTTTCTCGGGTCACTGATTCTACCTCAAAGTAAGGGCCATATTGTGCACATTTCGGCGGTTTTTGTGTAACAGTATTTTATATATTGATATATGGTATTTGCTCACTGAGTCGGGCAATTTGATTGCAAATGTTTCATCACCAGTCGAGGTGTCATCGTCAGCGCTATGATCTTGTGAAGAGCGTCTGATAGCCATCATCTGCTTAAATGGATCACTTATTCTTTACTGAGTGCTGATTGGTTTCTTTGGGTTAAGTAGCAGGATAGAGATGCTGGCCAGTTGCTTTGTGCACCTTTGTCTTCTGTTGACATGTTGTGGGGTAATCAGCGTTCTTTTCTACTGGCTTGTGCTGATTTGTCCTTTGGTCGGATCGATAGGTATACGTGGTCTCACAAGAATTAAATCGATTGAAAAGACTGCAAAAAACAGTAAACGGGACAAACCGGAACGAAACTCGGGACACGGGTCTGTAAGCACCAACTGGCAGCAAAAAGACACGATCCACTCTCCCTAATTTCAGTTCACGAAGACCGGGTAGGTCACATTTAACTTCCGAAACGCAAGGATCGTCGCTCAGGGTAGAACAAAACACTCGATGGGATTTCGCAAAGCTTGTCATTCCTCGGAAGGATCGATAAACAGACACGTCGATCTGGACCACGTATACCTATCGATCCGACCAAAGTACCAATCAGCACAAGCCAGTAGAAACGGACGCTGATTAGCCCACAACGTCAACAGTAAATAAAGGTGAACAAAGCAAGTGGCCAGCATCTCTATCCTACCACTTGACCCACGGAGACCAATCAGCACTGACTAAGGAATAGGTGATCCATTTAAGCGGATGATGGCTATCAAACGCTCTCCACAAGATCATAGTACTGGTGTCAGCTCGTCATCATATGAATGTCACTGTAGCATTACGTGAACAGTCATTTTGGTCCCGACTGACAATGGCTACACTTGGCCTGTCCCTGTTATGTGATTTCTGTATGATTGTTATGAAAGATGCATGTCCGTATCCCCTGCAGCTTTTTGTGTTCGATGAATCAGGTAGGTAATTGACTCCAAAACTTGGACTATTATAGGAAGGTGATCTCAGTAAGCCGAATATATCTCTTGATTCTTCTGTCTTAGGCGATTTTAATGTACTAGTTTGAAAACAGTGCATCGGAAGCCTACTTAGGTGGGCGAGGTGCCTTGCCTACCCAGCGAACAGATAACGCCGCCAGTTCTTTGTGGAAAATAACTTATTCCGTCGCACGGTGACATGGCTCTCTGACTCAACAAGTAGTCTCAGTCAGATTGACGATATCGCAGTTAGCTACCGTTGTCGTGGTTCTGTCCAGAACTGTCGATCATACTGGACCACGTACGTCGAATCGGACCATGCGTTAGTTTTAATGCAATTTTTGCTGCAGCTCAACGGCCATCGACGCAGGTCACAAACCCGACTGGCTGTCGAAAGTCTATGTGATTGGGCTGTTCGCAACAGCTACGAACAGAAATTATCCGAGGAACTAAGAAATGCGACGAGCAGCAATGTAGATGAACGCTGGGACGAAGTCAAGCCAGCGATGCATTTGGCAGTAGATTTCGGCTGTGGTCCTAGATCTAGCGTTCATCAAAGACACTGGAACTCGCAAGGGTTGCTGGGCCTATTGGAGCACAAACACCAGCTCCCTCACTGCAAGGTGATTAGAATGCGTTGACAGTTGCGGCGTCAGTTGACGATAAGTCTTAAGAATGACGGTGAAAACTGATGGGTTGAGGTAGCCGGAGATGGAAGTAGTGGTCGCCTCAGGTGGCAGTCAAAGGCTGTTTAAGCTTACACGCGACGACGGTAGGCGGCGAGCTTTGGTTAGTGAAGTCGTATGCGACAGGAATGAAGAGGTTATCCATGGTAGACAGCAAAGGCTGGACCGTTGCGCAGAGCACTCCAAGGATCAGTTTAGCTGGCCATACGCTAACGTATTTCGTCCGACGTGTGGAGCTGCGAATCCTTGGGATGTGCCTGTTGAGCCCTAACGAAAGTGGAAGTAGAGTAGAAAATTGGACTTTCTAAAAAATAAGAAAGTCGGCCGGTCCCGACGAGCGTACCACGATTCTTTTCAAATTGGGTGGAGAAACCGTGATGAAAGTACATACTTCCATGCTTCATGATATTTGGAACGGGGAGCATAGTTCTTTATCGTGGGGTGAGTCATTGATTGTACTCATCTTAAAGAAGGGCACTCGGAGTGACTAACAATCTTTGCTGGATTTGTTTAATTCCAGTTATGTTCGACAATGCTGCACCGTTTGATACCGGTTCGAGAGAGTATCACTCCTTGATGGCTGACTGGATATCGTCCAGTTCGAGGTTGCATCGACCAAATATTCAGTTTTTTAGCAAATACTCGGAACGCGCCACACATTGCCGCCCTACGATAATAGTCTTTCTGGACTTGAGAGACGCGTTCGACTCAGTAGACCGGGCAGCACTATTCAGTACTCTCCATCGGAAGGGTATGCCAGTGAAGATCGTGAACCTGTTGTGAGCATTGTACTCGCGTACCTATGTCTGCGTGAGAGTGTAAGGTAAACTACCAAGCTCATTCGAAACGACTAGTGGCGTTCGACAAGGGTGTCCGGTATCTCCATTCCGGTTCAATTTCGTCATGGACTCGGTGATGGAAGATGCTTTAGAGGGTCTCCAGGATGTAGGAGTCGAATTGGGAAGTGATAAGAAGCTGTATGACCTAGATTACGCAGATGACTTTGTGTGCCTTTTCGAGTCTGCGGATCATGCACAACGGGCACTAGATAGACTGTCAAGGTCGGTTGCTCGGTTTGGCATGTGCTTTGCACCTTCAAAGTGGAAAATGCTGTTATAGGACTGGACTACAACAGTGGCGAACTTGGTGCTGACCGGAGAGGAAATAACAATGGTGGACCGTTTCATCTACCTTTGTAGCTGCGTATCAAACGATGGTAGCTCGGGAGTGTAAGTAAATACGCTCGAGCAGCTTACGCTGGATTGAAGCACTTGTGGCGTCGGCTTGATATTTCACTGAAGTTGAAAGGCTGTGTGTGCTATGCTGCAGTGCGTTCAGTTCTCTTGTACGGTTGCGAGACATGGAGTATGCATGTAGGCAATGTTCGTCTGATAGAGGTTTTCGACAACCGATGTTTACGTAGTATGGCTAGGATTGGATGGAGTGACCGGGTGAGTAATGTTAAGGTTAGGAATCTGGTATTGGGTGCCACTTCTGAGAATAGCTTGTTTCAGCGTATGAAACTTGGTAGTCTACGCTGGTTGGGTCACGTGTTGCGTATGACGAACACTCGTCTACCATACCGTGCCCTATTTTGTGTTCCTCCAAAGGGATGGAAGAAGCCATGTGGAGGCCAACAGATGACGTGGCAACGTTGGATGAGAAAATGTACAGCGAACTTAGGTAAAGTAGGTGTCTCACGACTTCGTGGTTGGGGTCCGAAAGATTCGTCAACTAGTTGGCTGGAGACATAGAAGGATATGGCAGTGAACCGTGAACAGTGGCGATCGTGTTGTCATTTTCTTTCGAATGAGAATGATTGAGGGAGTGCGTTTGTACAGTTAGACTGTGTTCCGTGTTTTGGCTATAGCAACACCTTACCTTCTCCCACCTGTGTGGGTCCGCTCCCTGCTCCCTTTGGATATTCACCCTTTTTATAGAAACTTGTAACTCTGGGGCAAGGTAGTCGTATGTGAGGCTTGCCTTGCTGTTTAACGCTGAACGATTATGCTGGGGATTATGATTCATACTCTTATGTACATCATCAAGGTAGTGTGTGTTTTTTTCCAATGTGTAGATCCCCACTTCCGTTTAGGTGATTGGTTTTGGGCACGACATCTGTTGTCCATGCCCACGAGTTGAGTATAGACCTCCGATACGAAATTTGGTTCACTTAAATCCTTGCAAACAAGTTTTTTGATGGTCAACGTTAGTTCAATTCAGTTGATGTTTTTACAGCTTATTAAATCGATTGGCCATTTGCTGCGCGAAATCTCGTTTGCACTGTACGCCTGCTTCCCATGGGGGGTTCTATGACCAAAGTGTTGTCTGGTCTCTATGTGGGTGCACTGGAGAACACGAAAAATGAGGAAGAACTGATGGCCAATGGAATTTCACACATTCTAGTTGTTCAGAATGAAAAATATGAAATTGAAAAGGTTAGTAATGGGCTTATCGTTTTACTTTATACACTAATAATTGTTTGTTTGATGGGAGGCAGGTATCAGATATGATTCTACCAAAATGATTGCATTTTTGCTCTGTGAGCTCTTATTATTTGCCTAAATGCTTTGTTAGAATGATGTATTTGTATGCTCTCAACCACAGGAGTCGATTTAACTTTGATGGAAATAGAAAGGTCCTAATTTTTCGAACTTGAAAAACGATTTGTTTTGGAACTAAACAATTCTGGTCTGGCAGAGATCAAGCTATTCGAGAAGAGTTTTTTATCGGAAATTACCTGATGGGGGTAAATGACTCGGCTCTTTCCAGCTTTGCAATATGGGCGTCTATCATCATTGTTACCAGGGCTAGATGGCAGATCTATTTCGATCGGATCGTTGAATTATCTCTTGCGAAACTAACTAGTTCTACGTCACTCCAAGGTTCAGGTTCAGTTCCACACTTAAATGAATGATCTTCGCACGAACGTTTCTGGCTGTTCTGTCACTTGCAAAAGCGACACTTCATCGCACGCAACTGCTTCTTCCTATACTAACTTGCGTGAAAAATTGATCAATTACACATACGCACCGACAGACATCCTCAGAGTTGTGAAGTGATGCGACTGTTAACCGACAATTTTCGTCGGTCCATCTCCAACGATTTTTATTGTTATGTATTGGAATGAGTACAAATAACTGGAAACGAGCGTCTTCGTCTTTTAAAGGTGACACCGGAGCGGAAATTATCCAACGGAGACTGTCCCGTTCGATCAGATCTGGTACTCCAAGAAAGTCCCTTTCTCGTGTGAAGGCGAATTCGATTGTTATCTCCATCTTCAAAGAGGACGTGGACAGTGACTGCGCCAACCATAGGGATATTAGCCAAGTCCAGATATCATCAAAGCTGCTCTCATCCGTCATTCGTCGCAGGTTGTACAACACGCGCCAGGAGCGAACTCGTGAGAAATGGGCTAGGTTTCACGCTGGTCATGAATGCATTGATCAAATGTTCATCCTCCGACAGTATTTAGAGCACCGTTTTACCGTCCAAAGACCAACGGTCATCGTGTTCTCAAACATTCGCATATCCTCTGAGTCCGTTGGTAGGTTTGCATTATGACAGTGTTTGTTGGGAAATGGAATACCTGAGAAGTATGTGTCGGTCATCAAACAACTGTACCGTCATACATCCGATCGGGTTAGGGCTTATGGCCAGCTTTCGCTACCCTTCGTCGTCTCCAGTGCAGTACGGTGAGACTGCCCTATATCCCTGTTTCCGTTGAACTTTGTCATAGAAGATGTTCTACCGAACGCTTTATCTGGTGTTGTAGACAATGGAGCAGAGTTTTTGACTTAGAGTATGCCGATGATATGATATTGTTGAGTGACAATGCACACGCAGTTGTACGTGCGTTGGACCGCTTGGCGATTGAGGTATATAGGTACGGTATGTGCTTTGTGTCTTAAAATTGCAAGTTACTTCTACAGGACTGGCAGGAGCCTATACCTGTATTCACCATTTGTGGTGGTCGGTTAGAAGTAGTTAATAGCTTCAAGTACCTCGTGAGCCTGATCACACCTGACAGAAGTGTTGTGGAGAAGGTCTAATTACGAATTGCGAAAGACAGCGCAGCTCTCGCGGACCTGCGATAATTGTGACACCGCCATGACATCCGGCTCTCCCCCAAGGGAATGGTGTACAGTATCACAGTTCGTAGTGTTCTTCTTTGCGATTGCGAGCCCTGGCCTATCCGCGTTGAGGATGCCCGGCAACTTTCTGTGTTCGGCCACGGATGTCTCCGAAGCATCGCTGGTGTCTGGTTAGAACATCAGATGGGCAATGACGAGGTGCATGGTCGTGTGTTGGGTGCAGACAGCGGTTCTCTGACAGGTAGTCGCTCCGCCTCACCTTCGGTGGCTTGGATACGTATTGTGTATGCTTGTCTATTGTCTACCTTTTCGTGCTCTTTTCGCACCTGCTGGGCATGACTGAAAGAAGTGGCCTGGCGGTTAGACTATGACTTAGCCTAAGAAAGTTTGCTTCAGTTTTTGCCCCGTTTGGTGCATCCCGCTTCTTGGTTGTGGACCAAAAGATGAGGATTTTTTTTGTTTGAAGAGGCTAAAAGACCTGGTTCGGAACCGAATTCAGTGGCGCAAATACTGTGTGGTTTGTCTGTAGAACTCGTCCCCCTGAAGTAAACAACGGAAACGACGTTTGATTATCTAGCTTTGTTTGTCACTGGGTACTCACTATTAGCTTACTTCTTTTGCTCATTAATGGTTAATGTACTCATTCAAGGTCATCTGGTGATAGTTAAGAGGGGTACACGAAACTAATGGAAAAGACAGTCTCAGAAGAACCTAAAGCGGTTGGCCGAATCTCCTCATCCATATCTTTCGTCGGCATTTGAGAAAATTCATTGCAATGGCACACAAGGAAGTCATCTCGAAAGAGATATTCAAAGGGCGGTTTATTTCTCTCATTTCGACAGCGGAGCCGCCATTGATATCCGTTGAAGAAACAGTGCGTGGTGATACCAGTCCTCTAATGGATGTGCGGATTATCCAGTTTATAAGGGTGTGAAAGAGTTGGACCAATTTGCTTACTTCTATCTGTTGTCGAGGACGGTAGCGAAGTGTTAACATCGGAATTAACAGAATTCTTATTATCAAACTTTGAAGGGGAACAGATTTCGGCGGTGGCCAGGTGAATAAGCTCGTGGCGTTTTGTTGTGAAGGTCGTGGGTTCGAATCATGCCACTACCGGTCAAATTCACCATTTGTTAGCCCTCTGTTGTCCGCGGCCCTCTTCTTGAGAAGTGACGTATATTGTTATTTCATTAATAAAAGAAGTAAAAGATACAAGATTCTTGAGGAATGATGTGGCTCGGTGATTGTACCGATTAACAAAAGATGATAGGTCCTCGTGTGAAAATTGCAGAGGGATTACTTTGCTAGTATCGCATCTAAAACGCTCGCGTTAATTCTCCTGCACGATTGTCTAGTATTGGAGAAAGACTCACGCGTTAGAATGAAGCTGGTTTTCGATCCAACTGGGTTTGCATTAACTGGACGTTCAATCTGGCATATCTAGAAACAGGTACACCTTTGTTAGGCCCACGATATCTGTTTTAGTCGGTCTAAAGAGAACGTCCGATTCAATCGATCTTGCAATTTGGCGGCGCGGCCTCTCACTAAAGGGAGTTCTAGAGAAATTCATTTTTCCAATCGCTGTATGCTAACAGTCAAAGTCGAGTTCGTGCTTACGGCGATCTTTCACAAGGGTTCAACATGAGAATTGGTGTTCAGCTAAGATGGTCTTTTTACCCTTTCTATTCAACTTTGTGGATGAGTTGATTAAAGTCATTACTCTTTCGCGTGTGAGAACAGTGATGCTAATATTTGCACAGGAAGAAAAATGTTTGACGTATAATATGCGAACGACGTTGGGCCCCTGAGTGAAAACCCAAGTTGCCGATTTCTCTCGATCCCCTAAACGATAGTGCATGTATGTTTGGGATGCGCTTTGGAGCTTCGAAGTGTAAAATGTTGTTGCAAGACTGGATTAGTTCGAAGCCGAACCTAATTCTATCAGGGGAACCACCGGACAAAGTAGGTAATTCTAATTATTTGGATAGTTTAATCTCACCAATTAGTCAGATATCTGATGAAGCGTCTTCAAGGATACAGAAGGTTCGCTTGGCGTTCATCAATTTAAAGCACCCGTAGCGTCGGCATGACATTCATTGACGCGTCAAAGGTGGAGTTTATACAGCAGCAATGAGGTCGGCTTTGCTATACAACTCGCAAACATAAATGGACGTGATCAGTCGATGGAACAACAAGAAGGTATGAACATTTTAATCGATGGACTGGTTCGCGTAAATGGACTTAAACTACCGGTTTGGGGTCCACGAGCGATAGATCCAGACAATGATATGGCTCAATGCCGCAGTCAGTGGTATTCTTGCATCCGAAATTTTTTTCTATTGTGCATTTGTTCAGCTTAGTATTTTGGAGTCTATCTCTCTTTACTGCTCGTTCTTTTCTCCCCTCTGAGCAAATGGTGCTGTGAAGTAGCAACCATATTCAGAGCACGTTGGTGCATTTGAGGCCGTGGCTTGGTAACCCGCTGTCGTTCTGTACCAGCTCATCTTCTCTTTGAATTGTTCTTTGCAAAATCTGCTGGCACTCCTGCGATTGAATCATTTAGCCGTTATTTTCAAGGCGATTGAAATCACTCCGTTTACCGGCTTTTTAATGTTTTCTATTCGTTGGATGGCACTTTTTGTTCCCCCTTCACAGCGTTATGATTCCATTTGCCAACTTTTATCGATTTTTCTGCAAACCTTTCAAACTCGTGTGCGTTAAGCATGCAGTTAGGGTAAACCTTAAATCAAAATCATTGTCAACAGTCTTCCATTTGGAATGCACGCATTTTTCTTTTGAAATATTTTCGGTACTGGGCTAATTGTAGCGTGTCATTCTCTACTCTCCTGCCAACTCTTCCCTCTTGAACGGAATATTTGTGCAAATCTTTCCATCCACAAAACATTCAGTCCCCCGGTCGTCATTATCTCCAAGTGGTAGTGAACGAGCAAGATGACCATGCCATTGCACGTTGTCTCGTCGAGGCTAATGATTTTATTCATGCCGCGCGAGCACATGGAGACAATGCTCTTGTATGCAGGTAACCGAACTAAACGTTGTTGTCTTTTGTTCACCCTGAAATTGATTGATTATTCCTAACCAAATCTCGAGAACTAGTCTAATGTGCTTGAGTCATTCCTCGTCCTGAATTTCTCGAGCTGCATTTGACCTCAGTTTGTATTCGTATCACTATTCTCTTCCATTTTTTGTTTCTTGTTTTTTTGACTTTTCGATAGTGACGGAAAAGTTGACGAAGGGAGGGACTGACAGCGGCCACTTATTGCAGCCAATATACTGTTGATAATGAAGAACGTCGAAGCTCAGGGGAAAGCAGTGGTTAAGAAGGCGTCTAGATGTACCTTGGTCATTTAATGGTAACATTGACAGAATTAGTACAAAGGAGATTATCTAATGTTGTTAGTAAGACGCTCCGTCGTCTGTCCTCTTCGAGTCAGCGTTGAACCCAGATTGACCACATTGCTATTAGTGAAAAATGGCGAGACTGTTCACAAAACTGCCGGTCGTACTGGAGAACACCGCTCAACTCCGAGCACGCATTAGTATGCACTAGGCTGTCAATGTGCTCTGGTGGGCGCCCAAAATGCATTTTGCAGTATCGATTAGATTGCGGCAACCTATCTGTTTCGACTCGCCTATTAGTCTTTCGCAGCGCACTAGCTGCAAAGCTAGGATTTGTCCCACCTCCAAACATTCATGAACACTGGTCGCATATCAATAATGCCTTGCATTCTGCTGGCTTAGTTAGTTTTGGCCGGACCCGTCGCGTTGTGACACTCTGGATTTGTGCTGAGTCTCTGTTCCTTCTTGGTGCACGTGAGTCCATCGCGCCTTGTAGCGGTTATAATGATGCACGGCTCGTAATGAGACGTGAAGTCAAGGCAAGTTTGAGTAAGGATCGCGAGATCTGGTAGTCTTAACGAGTTTTGGAGATGGAACTGGCTGCCGCTACGAGAAATTCCTACAAGCTGTTTTACCTTATCTGAATTACCGGTAAGAAAGCATCACGTGTGAGCGAAACGATCGGTGAAGCTGATGTATACCGTATCTACAGCCTATGGCGCCGTCTTGTATCCTGGGAGAGCACTTTCAGGCACAATTTAGCTGGTCTTGGCGTCAGCACTTCCTGCAGCTATTTCAACAAGTGTTCGTTGGCCTGTTACAGCAGATCCTCGAAAGGATGCGATGGTCAACAAATCCTGTTCGAAGATGCCATGGATTGCAGGGCTCCGTTAAGCTTTCGGTGACTATTTAAACATGGGAGGATCGAATTGGTCGGGGAACTTCAGTTTTTATTCTGAAAGATCTGGTACTCCAAGGAAGTCCCTTCCTCGTGTGAAGGCGAATTCGAATAGGACTTGGACAGTGACTGCGCCAACCATAGGGATATTAGCCAAGTCTCGATATCATCAAAGCTGCTCTCATCGGCCAGAACGGAAGTCAGTGGTGTAAATACTGTGTGGCCTGTCTGTGGAACTCGTCCTCGCTAGGTAGGCACTGAGAATAACTAGCAACTCAAATAATTTCTACGGTGACAAGGAAATTAGTTGCTATTAGTTCGTCGCGGGTTATTAATTTTTGCGGTTTTTTCTGTTTTGTAAAAATTTCCTGCAGAAGTCTTCCCGTTGGTACCAGGCTATTTTCATGCTGTTGTTATATTTACATACTCAGTTGTACATTTATATGTATTTATTTATGTGTATATTTATGTCTATTATTTATACGTGTATATATATATATGTATATATATATATATATATATATATATATATATACATATTTGTCTCCCTTCTCGCATTTATTTAACCCTAGGGACTTGGGGTTGATATTCCTTCCACTGTGCACATACGAATTGCATGTAGCAAGAAAAGTTTTTCTGAATATAGTGTCGACCTCTTCTCCATACCCAGAAGTCATCGTTGGCGGCCAATGTTAGCGATGCGACAGATACAACCGTGCATTAAATTTCAATGTGACGTTTGATTATCTAGCTTTGTTTGTCACTGGGTACTCACTATTAGCTTACTTCTTTTGCTCATTAGTGGTTAATGTACTCATTCAAGGTCATCTGGTGATAGTTAAGAGGGGTACACGAAACTAATGGAAAAGACAGTCTCAGAAGAACCTAAAGCGGTTGGCCGAATCTCCTCATCCATATCTTTCGTCGGCATTTGAGAAAATTCATATATGGGCTTCGAAGTCTAGAGAACTCTTCGATCTTGTCAATAAATGGACGTATGTTAAGTCCTTGGCCGCCAACATCATCTGGCCTGTGTGTACTACTTGGTAGTGCGAAACTCGATCTTTTTCACATTTCACATTTGCTGAATGGCTCGATTATCTGTAATTCAGGTGGGACTGGTTATTTTCTGGGACACAGGCGGGTTAATGCCACGAAATGGATGCATCTAGCTAGTTCATGACGTGACTATCAATTTTTAGACTAGCAACCGGAAAAAGTAGATTTGTACTGTTATTTGATTTTTCACAAATCTGAGTACAACTAGTGTGCCGTTGGAATCATGGCAGAGGTTGAGAAGAGTATGCGAATAAACGAGATAGATGAGGAAACATGCTCGTTCTTCTGTTCCCTATATTCACATCACCGGCCATCCATCAGGATTCATGAATCCTCTACGGGCTTGATACTACTTAGTTACCATAATCGAAGTATAGGGGGCGCACTGTGGTGCTACATGGTGTCGTGTTGAGCTTCAACCAAAACTAATCTAACTCGAAAGACCTGGTAGCTAAAATGTTTTACTGACGGCCGTTCTTCTGTAGCAGCTGTCACCAAGCCTTAAGAACCACAGAATGCGATAAATAATTTAACTATTATCAAAGCAACTCCCTGTCTACTGTATACGACAATCGCCAAGCCATCCCTCCAATCCAGCTCAGCCTGTTGATCACCGATCTGCAGATTTCTAGCCCGATTCCTTTAAATTCGAGTTCCTGTCGGTCGATCTATGAATCAAATGGTCCCGTGCACAAACTCGACTTCGGCTGTTCGCGTGCGGCAATTAGAAAAGAGATATAAATTTCCCTGTTCTCTTTCTCGAATGCGAGGCGCTTTGTTAACTCCGATGCTAAAAGTTCGCTGACTTCTCTCATTTACCTCCGAATGGACGGATCTGGGAGCCTTTGGCGGCGCGACTGACCAGTGGTGTTTACGCGGTTAACATCGTGATATTTGAACGTAAAATTCCCGGATTCTATTCATCTCACCGTCGGGAATATTCTAATGAATATCTCCTCTTAAAATATTGCGCACCTGTTTGGGATAAATAAAGGTGAATTGTTATCGTTACTCTACGAGGCCCAGATGACTTATAGCTGTACACGGCTTTTGCAGCTACGTGTGTAGCTTTGACTTAACCCCCTTGTTCGCCCAGGTGCTGGGCGTTCATTTGCGACTACCATCAAGTAGAAAACTCCGATTGTAACTTAAGTTGGTGGCTATCGTTTGTAATCAGTTGTACAGTACGGATGGTCTTCATGCTGTTGGGACTTCAGATTAGGCATAGACAAAAGTGACCATGGGTCACAGCGCGATTGTAATTCAGATACTTTGGTCAGAGTGATCGATGTTATTCGGTTGATCTACGCCAGCAATGACTAATACTAGTGTGGTCGACATGAGTCCAATGCCGTGAGGACGGGTTAGGACACCATCGAGGGTAAATAGCTGTTAGTCCGGAACAGTCTGCGATGAGAATAAATTGGAAAGATCGAAAGTTAGCGTGATTGGTTATAAAGAAAGTGCTGGACGTATTTCCGAATAAGACTTCGTGGTTTCCCAAACCAAGGAAGAAAGTTTTGCTTCAGAACCCTGCTTGGAGCACTTGACTCAACAGTCTGATCTCCAAGCAGTGGGATATTAACCCAGCACGGGAAAGTCACTCAACCACCGATAAAAAACTTGTAGGTTTCACGTAAGATGTTGTTGTTCATGAGTTAATTTAACTTCCTTAGTATAAAATCGTATATATATATTTATATATATATATATATATATACGCTCTTCTCATCAGTCAATTGCTTCATTTATTTCTACTCCTCGCTCTCAGTGATTCCGGCATGTCAGCCAGCGTTGCCATAGTTGCTGCCTATTTGATGTCGGTCTATCATCTTGACAGCCGTTCCGCTTTGGGTGTTGTTCAAGGACTTCGTCATGCAGCTAATCCGGTGGCCTCATTGCAGGGTCAGTTGGAAAGGCTCGAATCCACGTCTGCTGAAGGCGTTGATACGCTTTCAGGAATCTCGCAATCTCCAGCCCGTCATGTAATGGGATTGCCGCCCGTTCAGCAACCCATCTCGGCGGCAGTTGAGCACGCGCGGTTGATGAACAAATTCGGTCAGTGGCCACGTTTGGACGTAAGTGTACTCAGTCCTTCACTATCGTCGTAATTCATTTTACCCACGCTTTTTCACCTGTTTCGGTGAAGAGAAAATTGAATTGCCTGACGTTCTTGCAGCGATTTTCATAGAAGTCATCAACAACGCTGTTGTACAATCGTGAGTTCGTTCTGACACATGGTCGCTATTCGCCGGTCGAATCAATCGCCACGTCGGTAATCGCCCAGCCCAACCAGCTCTAGTCAAAACAGCATTTTCCGGTCTACTCAATATCATCTAGTTAACGAAAACATCTTATTTATAGAATGGGCTAATGCCTATGTAATCCTTCTCGAATATTGGTTTTTATTGAATATTTCGAGGCATGTCCCAAACAGTCGTGTCCGTTGGTTGGATTTCAATCTTAGGGTGCCAGAATCATCATGTCTTTAAAGTGGGTGATTGATTCGTTCGTCAGTAGTCTATTCTTACTTTCAGTGATCGTTAATTGGCTGTTTCCGCTGTCCTACTATCTACTCCGCTTGAAACGGTCCGATTGAATTTTGCGATCGATAGCTATTGGAACATCGTGGTTTCGGACTGGCCGTGCTGCCAGAAATCAAAGAATCATCAGCTGTTAGTTATCCATTAGTGACTACAACCACAGTTTTGTTCTCATCTGACAGTTCGTGAGAAATGAAACAGCCCGGTTCAAATTAGTTTCTCCTGTAATAAGATTTGTACCCCGTCGCAAAGACGTCTTATTTATGGGGGTTGGTGAATAGACCATCGCTGTTCCGGTAGCATATTCCTCGTTTCCCAATCTGATGTACACCAAAATCCATCGTTAGCAGACAACCAGAAATTGGGACCCCTGCGTCTTGCATTTTTGCACAGTCAAAATGCAGCAAACAGCTAGCAGTCTGTTTTTGTGCAAACGCGCTAGTCTGCACGGTAGTCCGATTTTGTGCACGAGAGAAGATGTTTGTCGTCAATAGTTTTGCTCACCAAGACAACCAAAAAATTTTGTGAGCAGCTGTGCGCGCGTGATGTGTGATAGAAGCGTACGAAAATAATGGTCCATATATCCGCTTCTGTTGAACAGATCACGCCTATCGGCTGACTTTAGGAACAGAAAATTCATATCCGATTTTTTTTGTACAAGTCTGAATGCAGGTAGCGTCATTAGAATCATGGCGAAGGATGAGAACAATGAGCGAAACAAAGGAAAGAAAAAAACAATATGTAGAGTTCACACCACACATAACAGCTGCTCCTTTGCCCATCTCCGCACCATCGGTGATCCATCAGAATCAATGATTCCTCTGTAGGCCGATTGCCCTAACCGGAGTAGAGGGTTGACTTAAATGGACCCCGCTCCGAGCCTTTGACCAAATAGTCTAACCCACAAGGGAGCAGGACGATGTCAGGGTCACGTAACCCGCTGAAGACCGATGACTGATTGCCCAGTTCATACACCCTTCGAATGGGGCCGAACACTCTTCTTCCACAGATGCCGGCGAGCGTACATCCGTTTGCTTTGTACGTCGTCCGTGGTTGGTTTGGAATCAGGGTTAAATCAACTCCCATTTGACTGATTATCAATGGTCAGTCAACCCGGTGCAGGGCGCCGGACATTCGCCTTTAGTTGGAACGCGTTCCTGTCATGGTCGGTGACCACCCTAGGGTTTTCGGTGCCGCCGATTTTAGTTCTGTTGTTAATTTTCCAAAAGAACCTACCTGCTAGACCACAGACTCTACGCTATCATGTGTGTGTATAGATCAATTCAACTCGGCAACACAACACCCCCTCGTGAAGATAACATGTAGAACTTCCTCAGCAGCGGCTATTTGAGACACCGGTCATTTGGGGGCATTTGGAGAGGCATTCAGGTCGAGTAGTGGGCTCATAGCCTTAGACACCCGCCCTGACTACCGTGAGACATGTGTCTGATGTCCCACTGGACTGAACTGAGTGAAACTGGGGCGATGAGAAAAGTGAGATACGACTGCAGTCGATACAACAGCATGTCTAATCGTCTCATTTTGTTCACATCTGGGTTTCATTGTACCGAGGCGAGGAAGAAAGCTGCAAATGGACATCCTCGAACAGCAATTGATTTTTATGAGCGCAGCCCATTGATATATATATATATATATATATATATATATATATATATTACGTCCTTCAGTGAGTCCTAGTTTTTACGAAAACGTCACAATAAATGTTGCAGCTTTTTCTGTCTTACTCCTACAGTGTGGAATCTGGACTGCAGATATTTTCATTCGTTAATCAAATATTTGGACGCAATGCTCTCAGTTGTATGGAAAAAATGGAAAACTAGTTCAAACCTGCCTCTTCTCTTCACGAGCAATAATTCTTCCTACACTACTGTTAAGGATTGTCAGGTGTCATTTCAAGACAAATCAAATTGCGTAACCCACCCGTAAGTTGGGAACATCCACGGAAGTTTGGATACTCTCATTTTAAACAAGTCCATCGTCGCCTAATCATTTGTGCGCATCGCAGAAAGCCGGCAAAATAAGATGCTCAAGAATGTTTGGCGTCAGACAGATGACAGTAATGAGAAGTGCTATCGAAATTGCGTCGAACGTAAACCAATCAAAGGTCAAAGACAGACCTTCAAAGAAACACGATACCTGGAGTCAAACACAACTGCAATACTTCGAAAAGGTTTATAGTTTCTCGAGCCACGTACTGAAAGGTTCTTAGTTCTGACAGGATTAACATTTGATCACCAACGCTGACCATAACGAATTTCTCCTTTATTGATTCTGGGCTACACAGGTGAATATCGGCCGAGGAGACAAGCCAGAACATGCGGACGAAAAGTTGCCAAACTCACTCAACTCAGACGGTATTGCCACCTATCTGACAGCGAAATAAGGGCTGTAGAACCAGTCCAAACAAACGAGAGATTAAATAATCACTCCGAATCACGATCAGTAAAAAATGAATCTTTTGGAAAAAGAGATAAAATCAACGGACGAAGAAAACCTGCAAAGACAACAATTCCTAAGTTTTGCGAACTTCTCCAAATTCATAAATTGAGACGGGGTGAGGTGGGTGCTTAGACAGACTGTCACATCAACAACAGCTTAAAGCTATCAACTAGCTAAGGGCGTTTTCCATTTGTTACGTCTGTGCTTAAAACAGGACCACAGGGATACGACAAATTCTACCTCGATAATCGAAATTATGATCTCAATCAGCGTTACCTCATTGTTTGCAAGTATTTCAAGTCAGATAGCGTTGGGTTGCATTTATCATATCGTAGAAAAGAATCCCAGCTTGCCAGACAGGACAGCGATTTCCACAGGTAACATTATTAGCTTAGTGGTGTTGTGTATCTACAATTTGGTCGAACAACGCACGAGTAAATGCAAAGAATATTTAAGATTGCCACAATCAGAACTGTTACCTAACGCGGCCATGGAGCAATTCGAGGCATACTTGTGGGTCTGGTACATGAATGACATGTTCTTGGCGTTTTAGAGGACAGAAATGGGTCAATTTCACCAAAATCGGAGTGCAATAGTGCACATTGTGACCTTTATCGAGACGACCAGTCCTCGATGCACTTGTCAGAAGGCAGTCAAGAGGAAGCATAGAGACAACCGTCTACAGACAGCCAACGACGACAAACCGTGTGCTAAATTTCAAAAGCAGTCATCCAGCCTTACGCCTGACTGACATCTGCACGTGAACGAGCAATTTGGATTATTCAGGTTACCCACAGCTGACGGATGCTCAGAATTCTTCATCAACATCTGTATTTGCAGGAAAGAGGAGGCAAGTAATTGCGGTCCCGAATCAGTTGTAGTACATCCGTGAACATGTGTCCGAACCGGTCCAACATGTCCTGCGCTCATTCAGTATCAACGACGTTCGCACATCTATCGACGCTCTGAGATCCATTTTGCTCAATGTAAATAATCATGTAGAGCAGCACGACCAATCAAGAAAATCTTACACCATCCCCATGTTTCGGGGTATCATAAGTATGCAATCAATTAAACACACGGCTGAAGGAATATTACCTAGTCCTACATATGCATATGGAGATGAAGAAGGCGAGTGGATCAGACATTCTAGCCGTTGCGTTTGAAATGCCCATCAAGGCATGTGAACAAGTTAGTGCAGTCTGACGCATGGTCGAGGCGGATGCTCTAATACTGCCGACAACCGCCTCTCCAATTCCATCGTTTTTCTAGTAGATGCTCTACACGTCGATGCAGTGAGAGTGGCAAGGCCGAAACAGCTGGGTTTCTGTGCATGTGTGGACAATCGAACTGATAATCGTGATCCTGAAACTTGTAATGGGATGGAATAGCTCAAGATCCCAATTGGTGGAGTGTACCAAAGAGCCGGGTGACGATTCCTTGCCATAGCTAATTGCTTCTGAGTTGATCCTGATCCATCGCTGACTAAATAAGGGCGAATTCTAAGAATTTTGCCAGATAACCGGACTTCTGGAATCTGTTTGAACGAGGAACTTTTTGTGGACAAAGTGTGGGGCCACAATGTTCCTACGTTTTCTGGTCAACAGGAATCAATGCCGGGTTGTTCCAGAGGAATGTCTACTTACTGGATCATTCTCATCTGCTGAGGTCACGATATCAGCCCTCTTTTTTTGCTTTACAGGCCGTATAACTGTTTGGTGGAAAATATTTTTGATTGCACGTGGGTTTCGGTTCGGGGGATGGGAAAGACCGAGATATCAAGCAGATTAATCTTGATGGGGATAGTATAAAAGAAACATGCCGCCTGGCTACCGCCAGTCAAACAGAAACAAGAGCGTGTTTTCTGTCTGGTCTAACTGACGATCCAAGTGCGCTGTTGATGCAGTGCCATGTAAGGATATGATCCGTACATGCAACAACTACAACAACGACCACAATGACACGGACAAACGGAAACGGCGGTTTACATGAATGTAATCCGTATAGGATTATAGTATTCGTTATTGTTGTGAGCCTGATCGTCTGTGATACATTGGCGCTTCACGGATAAGATCGCATGAATTTCGACAAAACTGAGGCGCTGTCCTCTGTGTGTATGTATGTATGTATGTGTGTGTATGTGTGTGTGTGTGTGTGTGTCTTTTTTCGCATCCAGATGTGACTGTATTTTGCAACATCAGTTATTGTCCTCGCTGTTGCAAGGGTTCAAGAAGTAACTTGAAACCATAAATACCTGCGCATCAGACTCCAATCACACGCCTGCAAATCACTTGTTTCACTCAAACACACTTTGGATCATTCTTCATCTTGTGTGTCTACTGTACTGTATTCTTCGCATCCCGAATAGAAATCTTGTTTTTTCACGATTCAGGTCAACTGTTGGCAGCTATGAGGGTTACCTTCAGATGTTCTAATTTCTTTTACACTTTCCATGCTGGCTATCCATCGATTAAACCAAAACAGGTCGTAAAGAGCGCCGAATACACGTACCAGATTAAGGAAAAAAACCGTGTACCGCCGCGTCACTAGCCGCGCCAGACACATAATGGTCGTCCGGTCTTATCAGCCGGAAAATTAATGGATTATTAACAGTGTTTACGGCGCGTGATTGTTCATTAGTTGACCCTGAGCACACGAGTTGCATCTAGCCTCCGTGATGTCTCGCTTCCAGTCTTCCAGTTCAGAAAAACGTGTACAGCGAAGTTGTGCGCATTACAACACACTTCACACAACTTTTCAACTTCGGCGAAATGTTAGATCGCCACTACAACTGCTTCAGTCCAGTTAGCGCAGCTTCAGGATTGAATATACGTGTGCTTGCCTCTGCTACTGTGCCATCATCTACCGTCACGAAGCTGCCGACGTGCATGAAATGCTCAACAGTTGTTAGCTTCTCGTGGCGTATCAAGTTCTGAATTACTGATTGTGCAGTCTTTTCACTTTGATCCCAGTCAACAGTCGCTTGTGCGCCGTGAAGCTGTAGGGAGGATAGTTGTGTTGCGCGCAGTTTATTTGTCATGTCGAGGTACGCTTCAACAGACTGCAGCTCTGATGTCGTAGTGGTAGCAGGTGATTTTAATGCACAAGTTGGAAACCCATTTAGGTGGTCGGAGCGTCTTGCCTGCTCAGCGAATAGGTAATGGAGAAAGACTTCTGTGCAGACACTAACCTATTCCTATGTAGTACGAATTTCCGACAAAGTTCGCGTCGCACGGCGACATGGCGCTCTACTACCTCGACAGGTGACCTGGGTCAGATCGACCATATCACAGTAAGCTACCGTTGATACGGTTCTGTCCAGAACTGTCGATCACACTGGACCACATACATCGAATCGGACCATGCGTTAGTTTTAATGCAATTTTTGCTGCAGTTCAACGGCCATGGACACAGGCCACAAACTCTACTGGCTGTCAAACATTTTTGCGATTGGTCTGTTCGCAACAGCTTTGAACAGAAACTATCCGAAGAACTAAGGAATTTGACGAGCAGAAACGTAGACGAGGAGTGGGATCAAATAGAGCAGGCTATACATTTAGGAGCAGATTTCGCCTGCGGTCTTAGATCTAGCGTTCATCAAACAGCTGGATCTCGCAAGGTTCGCTCGTCATCATCATCACCATCGTTCAGCGTTAAACAACAAGGCGAGCCTCACTGACCGCTGCCTTTTCTCCAAAGTTACATGTTTCTATGAAAGGAGTGAATATCCAAGAGGAACAGGGGGTGCACCTACACAGGTGCGAAGCGATGCCATCTAACTGTGGGAGTGTACTCTTTCAATTATTGTGATTCGATAGAAAATGACAATACGATCGCCACTGTTCGCGATTCACTGCCCTATCTTTCAGTGTCTTTAGCCAGCTAAGTGACGGGTCTTTCGCATCCCAACCACGGAAACGTGAGACATCTACTTTACTTAATTTCGCTGTACGTTTTCTCATTCGACGTTGGCATGTCATCTGTTGACCTCCACGTGGCTTCTTGCATTCCTTAGGCGGAACCAAAAATAGGGTCGCTGGACCTAATGGGGCAAAAACGCCAGCTCCCTAACTACAAGGAGGTGAATAAGATGTGTTGACAGTTACGGCGTCAGTTGACGATAAGTCTTAAGAATGACCCTGAAAACTGGTGGGTTAAGGTAGTCGAAGATGGAAGTAGCGACCGCCTTAGGTAACTGTCAAAGACTGTTTAAGGTTATGCGCGACACTGGCGGGCGGCGAACTTTGGTTAGTGAAGTCGTGTGCGATAGAAGTGGAGAGGTCATCCACGGCAAACAACAAAAGCTGAATACTTCACGGATCAGTTTGGCTGGCCGTACGCTAACGTGTTTCCTCTGACGTGTGCAGCTGCGAATCCTTGGGATGTGCCTGTTGAGCCCTAACGAAAGTGGAAGTAGAGTAGAAAATTGGACTTTCTAAAAAATAAGAAAGTCGGCCGGTCCCGACGAGCGTACCACGATTCTTTTCAAATTGGGTGGAGAAACCGTGATGAAAGCACTTACTTTCTTGCTTCATGATATTTGGAATGAGGAGCGTATTCGGTTATCGTGTAGTGAGTCACTGATTGTACACATCCTGAAGAAGGGCACTCGGAGTGACTAACAATCTTTGCTGGATTTGTTTAATTCCAGTAGTTACTAAACTTAGTTAGTTATGTTCGACAATGCTGCACCGTTTGACACCGGTTCGAGAGAGTATCACTCCTTGATGGCTGACTGGATATCGTCCAGGTCGAGGTTGCATTGACCAGATATTCAGTTGTTTAGCAAATACTCGGAACGCGCTACACATTTCCACTCTACGATGATAGTCTTTCTGGACTTGAGAGACGCGTTCGACCCCGTAGATCGGACAGCACTATTCAGTACTCTCCATCGGAAGGGTATGCCAGTGAAGATCGTGAACCTGTTGTGAGCATTGTACTTGCTTACCTGTGGTCGCTTGAGTGTACGGCGAACTGCCTGACCTTATACAGGGTCCGGAAAGCTTGCGTGTGGTTAGTCTGTGCTAGATGTGAAACAACTGCGCTATCAAGTGACCTAATTGTTCCAGTGCCTAACCATGCTGGGTGGTGCTCACGGATGCGTTCAGACAAGCGCCTGGTCGTGCGGCCGATGTACATGGTCCCACAGGATGATGTGAGTGAATAAATATAAAACGAGGCTGCAGAATCAGGACTTTGTCTTTCAACCATATTGACACTACGGGGCGGGATTTGAACAGGATATGAAGCTTGGCTGCGTAGAATGTCTTATTGAGAGCGCTAGTCAGTCTTCGTCGTGCTATCTCTGCTAGCGTGTTACCTTTGAATGGCAAAAATATGTATACTGGCTTTCTCTCCACCGTCGCCCTCCTAGGAACTTCCTGCTCTGTCTCCAACATCTTGTCGATTAATCTAATTGGGAAACTATTTTCAGTGAATACTCTTCTGAGCGTCTGCAGTTCAGCTTCAATAGTATCTTCTGTGCATATTCTTTTTGTCCTGGCAATCAGACATCTAATTAAGTTCCTCTTCACATTAAGAGGTACAAAGCTGTGGAAGTTGATGTATTGCCCATTCCATGTGGCTTTCCTGTGTACTGGATCGCCGAATGGAGCCGTCTTCTCGACGACTTAGTCGTACATCTTAGAAAGCTATTTCACTGTTCAGCTCCATCTCTGTTGTGAATTTCACATTTGCGTGAGCCGAGTTGAACATATTCAACAGTTGTTTAGTTTTCGTCGAGGGGTTGAGTACACAGAAGATGTCATCCACATAACGCTTGTATAGGTAGAGCGATTGTATTGACGACTCGAGTGGTCCACGTTCCAGCTTTGCCATGAAAATGTCAGCTAGTGGCGGACCGAGTGGGGATCCCATCGCTACGCCGTCCTTTTGACGGTAAATTTGATTATTGAATTTAAATTGGACGTTGTAGGTACAAAAAAGCAATAGTTGTTTCAAGTCTGCTATCGGGAGACTTGTCGCTAAGCCATTGTTCTCGATGTAGTCACAGAGGTATTCGATTGTCTCCGTGATCGGAACGTTGGTAAAAAGGGCGGTGACGTCTAAAGAAAGAATTCTTCGTCCCTTCATATTTAGTTCTTTCACGGAATCGATAAGCTCAAGTGTGTCTTTGAGACTGTTTTGCTACCTTCTGTCTAAATTGTTCCAGTAACCTAGCTAACCATTTTGCCACAGCATGGTACGGCGAATTGCACATGTCGAGAATAGGCCTCAGAGGTACTCCATTTTTATGTAATTTGGGTAGGCCGTACAAACTCGGAATAGTCGTCCAATCCTTCCTATAGTGAAAATATTTTGTTAAGATATATATGTAGTGATATAATGGCATGAGTACGAATCACTGAAAACGGGCTTGTTCGCCAACTTGTGTTTTCTTTCCATTTCTGCAGCATATCGTGTCACTAACCGAAGTCCGCCGCTCACGACACATCAGCTTAAACAGTTTTAGTGTACTACTTGAGGCAGTAGATGCTTTCATTTCTTCAGTTGCTCTAGGCAACCAGTTTTCATGATCCTTCCTAAATCTCTTCGTCAATTGACTTTGTGGATGAAGTACTTTATGAACCTTGAATATTCATTTTTTTATAGAAACGTAATTCCGAAGAAAGAGCCATAGTCATTATAACGTGCCTTGCTGTTTAACGCTGAACGATAGTGATGCTGATGATGATGATGCTATTCCTGTCTGATTCTTCCATGAGCACGAACCACAGGGATCTCAGTAGCTGTGAATTGTATTCTTGATGAATTCTTCGTTGTTGCGAGGGCTGATTTATAAGTTTACGACAGAGCATCTAACCAAACGAGGGCTCGCCTTCATCATGCTGATAAGTTCCGTCACGTATCATCCAGTTCAGCAAGACTATTCTACTGACTCCTCCTCTTCGGATCTTCAGTAGTTTGTGACATGGTCGCTGCTAGCTGTTTTGTCACATGACTGACAAAACACAACACTTCAACATCGTATGCCGCAGAAAACAAAAAGGCGCAAATGTTCCAAGTCTACCGAAACTATGTTCGTGATATCTCCAATGTTCTGACCAAACATGATCAGATACTGTTGGTAGCACAGTTGGTGTAAAGTTAAAATAGGTTGCAAGGACGAACCCCTGGTCCATAATTGTATCACAAGATGACCATTTGGTAATGTATTGATGGGCACGCAAAAATCGAAGCTCGACTAGATCGAGAGCACATGAATATATTGGCAGCAGCACAATGAACAGCAACCGAGCACGGAAGCGCGTCATCTTTACAGGGGAGCTCTGCTGTGGTTGTAGTGTTACTCAGGCAAAAGTTCGGTAATCCTATAGTCAAGGGAGAACGGGGATTGAGGCGAAAAACACAAGTAGACTGATGGGAACGAAACGAATGTTTGTCCGCAAAAGTAAACACCTTAGTCAAAAGTAACAATGTGCAAACTTTAGTACCTCAGTGTTAAGAGGGGGTCTACCGTCTTGCCAACAACAAGTAAGATCACATTCAACTCGTCCCAGATTAAATCTAATTTAAAAATCCACCTTCGCTTTTGTTGGCAGGTACTGAGACGCCACTGGAAACTGACTTTTTACGCTCGCTGCTGTATATACCCTAAGTACTAGTCAAATAAAACTAAGGAAAAGGGAGGCACGGAGTGATGACAACGTTCACTTAGTTCATTGTTTCGCTGCTGTCATTAGCATGATCAGTAGCACGTAAAATCAACTCCGTAAAGTGATATTGTTTCGATCGTATTGAGTCTGCCTCTCCCCGGACCGCTGCACCAAATTGCTTCCCTATCTCGTTCTTTCTTTATTGGCCTTAGGAAGACATGCATGCTATTCAGAATGCACTGGATTCATATAGAACTCTGTCCGGATCTGGTGTCTACTTGTATGATGATCCGGACTATTCCGCCGGTGAGGCAGGACGATCAGCGGGCAACAACGGTGACGCATCTCTTAATGCGATACCTGTCGCTGTCAGCGATCACGGATCATATTTGTTCGAGGGACTTCCAAAAGGTAGGTGCGCATTGTTGCTTACTTTAGCAGTTAACAGGATGCTTTAGTTTTTCAGTTCGTATCCGCTGCCAGTTTGCAAGTCTTAGGACGGATTTCCCGCAGGTGATGCGGTGACCGAATTTCATTGCTTCTCTAATTATGAACTTCGCTTCATGTGGCTTATGCGGTAAATGAAAGAGCTGACCAACCCCAAAACTCTTATGAATGAAGTTCGAAATTTGATGTCGTTACTTTTATCCCAGTAAATATGGTATCACCACGAGATTGATCTGACAAACTCTGTTCACTCGTAATCGAGATGTTATCGGATTAATTAGGAAACCTTGTGTTCATTTCCTGTTCGATCCACGTTTGGTCACTCCCAACGTCTTAGCAAACACTTGCGTCTCTCGCAGAGTGCAGCACTTCACATACAATTATGAAATTTGTATAGGCTTCATTCGTGCTTCGCGGCCCACTAAAGGGATGCGGGATTGGGACCACTGACTGCTAATGCCTATTGTTTTAAATGCTGCCTTAACCCCAAGCACACCGCCTTAATTTTGTTTCTCAAGTCAGGCAGTCCGATCGATAATTTCTCGATTCGGCATACTAATTTTTCAAGTGAACTTTAAAACAGTTTAGTTTCCTTGCTTTTCTTAATGCATGACTGCAGTAAAGTTTATATGCCTCTTAGTGTTTGTGACCCTCTCTGCCCTCGAGAATGACAGGGAGAGGTAGGACCTCTGAAACTCGTAGTCGCGTAGAACCACGTAAGGTCTTGGTGTGTCAAGTGTGACAAACAGCCTGAGCGACAACAAATTGGGCATTACCACCAAAGTGACCCACCTATCTGGGCTCCAAATCTCTGACCGTATTTAGTTGAATGACCATCACCGATAGTCAATGCAACACTCAATGTCTATTTGATTACATTATATTTGACTGAATCGGGTGGACACTGAAAATCGAGCTTCCATTTTGAAACCTCAAACAAACCCAGTAGTCGGTACTGCTCAAAATTGACCCGGAATGTTAGCCACTTAAGCATTCCGCTGACAAGTTGAACATCACAAAATAGCGATGTTTTTTTTATTTCGCCATGACAGAATCGACTGAGGTTCGTCAAACTGCTTTCTCCAGTCCATTCGCAGCGGTCGGACTCGATACTGTTTTTTGTCCCAAAGAAATTAAAAAGTATTCCTCGGAGTGTAACGTCAAATAGCTCGATGAAAAATGCATCATTTTTTACCTCCCCGGCGCAAAACACTGGAGTAGACGATTGTAAACTAGTTTAACCCTTATTACGGACAGGATGTTGTGTGTTCACTCTATGGCCTCGGTTGTAGCACCAACGTCCGCTCAGTGACGCGCTCGGTTTACTTACCACCCTACCTTCTCTACATATACAACAGCATTCCATGAACCGTAAGAAGTAAAATGGCTACTTATGAGCCTAGAATGTGTCTGCATGTCTACTTGTGTGCACTTGACACCAACTGTCATGTGGCACTGTTTGCATAAAGCAGATCCAATTTAAATGGGCATAGATTATGTTCAACCAGAGAAGTGCAGAGTTCACACACGTGCTTGAAAGATTTACTGTTCTCATCTTCAATACTATCGGTTTTCACAATTCTGTCCTTATTGTACACTACAAACTCGTTCTCCTGGAGGGCTAGTCCAGATGGTATACGAAATTCTTTTTTATTTGGTATGTGAGAGGAAAAGACCATATCAATCGAGCTTTCATTCTTTTTATTTGTACCGTAGTAGTAGTGGAAGTGGCATCTCCGAGTTGTTAGGCTGCTTTGCCAACTGGGGTGTATTCTATCTCTTTGGTTGCTATCACTCACCCGACTTTCATTAGTAGCTCCACGATGCAGAGGTTTGTATCGGTGGCCACAAGCCGGCAAACCGCTCGACGGGCAGGCTAAACCAAGTCGAAGGTACCCTAGACTAAAACCCTTAGTGAGACTGCGTCCGAACAGCCGGACGAGGTCTGTTGTTTCCAAATTCATCCACTCAACAGAGTTGCATGAATCTCTAGGTTGCAGTCACTCCTACCGAATGGCTAATGACCCTCTAGTGAGGTACCGGTAACTATTCACCAAGATTACAACGGACGCGTTGGGTATCTCGGATTAGTAGATAAAAGGCATACGAGCCGCCTGTTCAGTCATCGGGTCCCAGCAATTAGAATTCGTGTTGCCCGACTGGTAGCATTTAGTCGTGGGTGCACCATAGGTTCCCCCCCCCCGAAGAAAGCGCTAGAGACATCATTTCGTACACTATCCTCAAGTGTCTCCATGGATTTTGTCCCTACAGTTTGCTCCAATCCCACTGCCCCGTCCCATTAAGCGACGGCGCTGTGCTCCCTCAGTGTCCAGATTGGCTCAAACACAAACTGGGAATATAAACGTAATCTCTAGATCCGGAATCCATATGGCCTGTTTGAACGTGAGGATTCTCTTGGATACAGGAACCTAAGGCATTTCCATGCTCATGTTCTGTGACTAAGAGGTTGATATTGTTTGTCTATCTGAAGTAGCCCACCCATGTCCCACGCCGACCAGCTCAATTCCCACAGACCTGGGCACCATATTGGAGGATGCATCGTAGTAGCCAATTCCCGGCTTTGCGGCGTTGCGTTCGTAATGAACAGTCGAGCTCATGACCCCTTTGACCTCTCGGAAGCCAGTTTTTATGACGCTTTAGGTCCATCTTTAGTGGAAGGAGCATGCCTCATAGTCGCTAAGGCCCATTACACGGAGAATGGGGAAATCGGACAACACAACCCTGAGAATTGGAGCTGCATAGGAGCACATAAGGTTTCAGTGAATGAGGTTAAGCAACGAGCCGAATGACAGCAAATTGCCACCGATCATGAAGAATTGCCATGGCGCGGTTCAGGAGCACTGTTTAAAGCGATTGTCGCTCCAGTCTTTTCTGCAGTTTGACATACAGATCCAATCGTTGCAGGTAATTTTTACAACGATCTTTAGGGTTTAATCAAACCTATCCCGGAGCACGACGTTCTTATTGCAAGAGATTGGTACGTCCACATCACAAACTCTGGTGCGATACAAAAATGGTAACCGCGTAGTTACGTTGTTGGACCTCAGTCAACTGCTCATCGCTAGTACCAGCTCTCAACACACACAAAGGTGGCTGTTGACGTGGTGCTGCAACGACTGTAGGACAGTGGATCATGTGGATTATAACTTGATCCGCTCTCGCTGGTCGTCATCGATCAAGGACTATCGGGCATACCGTGGCGGTGCTACGGAGAACGCCAATGGCATGGACCACATAATTTTTGCTTGTCAGAAGCTTCATCTTTCAGCGCGACAGGATAGGGGAAAGTGTGGACAAGGGGGAAAAGGTGGAGCTTTCCCAGGAGCGTCGGATACCACACTTGAAATAGGCATTTTGGGAGCAGGTCCGCTTTTCTAGTTCTACAGTGAACCTACACGCTTGTGCAAGTGAAACACTACTGCCACATACTAGCCCTCTGCTCCATATAAAACTCGAACTCGTTTTACGTACATAACTCAAGAAAAATGCAGTTTTACCTAGAAATCTACTTGAAGACATTTCATGAGATGATGGGGCTCCGATTGTTGATTTCATTTTTGACAATTTGATGCAGAAGTCAATTTATATCACAGTCATAATTTGCCAACCGTCGGCGATAATATTCGAGCGATGATCAGGCCGTGAGTTAAGTTCACCGTGTCAGAGAATCGTGGCAGTCGTCCATTTTATTTTTTTCACACTGGAATCCGGTGTCTAAAAACTCGCTCGGTCATAAGGTACTGTTCTTCGAAGTCTTTTTGTTTGTATTCTTCCACAAATGAGGCTGTTTCCAGCCTGCAGCACCGTTGTGGAATATCTTCAATTCGCGACATTGTTAGGCGACCGCATTCGTCCGTCAAAGTCTCGTATTTCAAGTGCTCTTCGATGCAGTCAGTAAGTATAGCAAATCACAGTAAAATGGCGTGTGAACTGTGATTTCTGCTCTTAGTCGTTTTCTTTCTCCTTCCCTGATTCACTCATCTGTCGCTTTGAATTTTAAACTACTGGGAGAGATCGGGTCTATGATCTGATTTACTGAGACATCTCGACATTTCTCTGTCGAGCGTTCTTTAGAGACCTCATAAGCAGTTGCCTTGTTGCGTTCCCTCACTCGGTTTCGGGGAAGAAGCCCGTTCATATGTTCGATTATTATTATTATTAATATTGTCGTTATTATTATTATTTCTATCTTGTGTGGAAAGTCTAGTCAAATTTCAGGTCGGAATTTCCCGGTCTGCGCTCTCAAATTCGTATCGTCCATTCTCACTGACTCTAGTGAAAATAACCAAATCAGACCGACATCTAATATTCCCTATTAATAAAAATGCCTCATTTTGTTGTGAACCACTGGGTATCTGAGCGTGTTAGATTGTCCATGACTTTGTTGGTGCATTCAAGTCGTCCCTGAATCGATCAGCTTCGTTTGTTTGCTTTCCGTCCTGCGTGATAAAATGGCTGGTTGATAGAGTAGACCGCGCATGCTTGTTGGCTGTTCAGCTCTCTCCAGCAGTCCAGTCCGAGTTGAACTTTACCTCACCAAGACTCTGGAATTCGGTTGTATTTTGCTGATGTAAGGTTATCGTCTCGATCATCGATTACTGCAGTTTTGCTCATGATTTATCCTGCGTGTAATGACCGACAAACAACGACCTAGCATGCTTTTCCGCAAACATTGTTAAGCAAAAAACGCGTACTGTCACACTTGACGAGGTCTGTTTGGATTGTGCGTAAGGTACTGATTCAGTTTTCTGCTCATCCACTCCTTACAGCTGTTAACGTGGCTTTCATTTATTTTTGTTTTTCGTTGCAGGTTATTCTTCCACTACCGAACCGGTCGTTGGGGCTATCTCGAATTCCTTAGAACATTCTCCATTCGGCAAACTTGACAAAAGTCTACCCACCCCGTTGCCTGAGGATCCACTATCTGAACTTGACCCAACCGATGGGCAACCGGAGGGTGAGTCGATGAGTTTTCCCCTGGTGAGTTCAGCTTCTACAATGTGACGCTTATAGGGAAACAAATTTGCGAAATTCATAAATGTGCATTAAAGAAAACGGGTCGTGCGAACGGAAAATAAGATTGAATGCATGTGCACTTCGCCAAAAGCGTATTCTCTTATTCTTTTAACAACTTTGTCCCTCAACGGTGGAGCCGTTCTCTCTTTCTCGTGCAACCCTGTTCGGCCAGGTACACGTTTACAATGTTTTGCCAATCTCAGAAATCATGGTTACCCTTTACTGTTTGCACGACTATCTCCTAAAAGAGGACAACTCATCTCCTTGGACAACGTGGATGGACACCGATCGTGCTGTGCTGTTAAAGGACAAATCGGTGGTGGTCAAATGGATTAACCATCTGTTGTCAAAATGATCAGAGGTTCGACTCCCAGATCCGCCGGTCACTTTGGTGATAGACGACATTTCTCTGCTGTCCGGCTGGTTAATACACCTGACTTATTGAGAACTCATTCAGTTGTATGCCAACCCAATTTTCATGGTCACGGTTATCGGTCTCCGCCCTTCGTGTAGTGGACATTAGTAGCTATAGGCCATGCATCGTCCGTTACATATCATGTAAAGAAACCACCAGTAGTAGTGACTACAGTGCTGCCGTAAGCCTTGGCGTTCAAAGCCTTTCTCAACGGCATTAATGCACATTTCCAACTCTTCACCTCGACCGCAATAACTTTGTCGTATTTGAATATCTAGATCTTTCAGCACCGGGACGTGTCTGGAGCTATGCGATCAACAACTGCACTTGCTATTCCACGGAAATTCGAGCAGCAGGAAAAAAAAACAAAAAAGGGAATAGTCATAAATTGAAATGTTCAGCCCAGCTAACAGAGCACGTGCGGTACGTTTGTGTGAATTCAAGTCTCGACGAGTTCGAAAGCCTTTCACCGTTGGATCAGTACATGAAAAATGTTAAATAAATCCTACTGAAACGCTCGCCCAGTTCGTACAACGTCACATTATATAGTGAGCAATCGACTTTGTGTAAAAGCGCTACGCAAAATCCAACTTGCTCACTCGGTTTTTCGACAATTCCCCTAGAACCAAATAATGAAAGAATTTAGTATCATTTCAGTAATTTACCCTGTACGTGATCACAACAACCGTAAATTTCCGGTGTTTCAAGTCCATACTCGCATGCGCACCGTCGTTCGCTTTCGTGCCCCGGAGAATCACGTGACTCGGTCGAGATGGTGCACGAGCGGTGTGTTGCGGTTTAAAATTCAAATTTTCAGGCAGAACGTAAAATCCAACGCGTGAATTTTCAATGCACACGATACAATACTCCCCTCACAAAGCATCAATCAAAGGGGCAAAGAAGCTTGGGACAGTCTAGTGGAATCAGAAACAAAAAGATCCGGTAAAGATTCTAACAGAACAGGTAGTGATATTTCTTAAGAAAGTCTGTTATATTTCGGGACGGCTGCTCTCAAAAAGGTAGACCGCTTGCTGTCGACCGAATTACCGCCACGCCCCATCTTCTGAGACTTCATGAGATTCAACACTAAGTATCACGGCTGCCGATTTTCTCTCATTTAATTCAATATTACACAACCGGGTCCATTCTGTCTACTCTACACACTTGCAAAATCGTCAGGACTTCATCACTCTCACTAAAACTCGCGAAGTGGACTGGGATATTGGCTCTGTCCACCGATATCCTCAGTTCTTTAGCGGAAACTTAAGTCCCTCCATCAGATACCACTCATTTCCAATTTTCTACCTACACTTGCAAGACTCTTTTGCTCTTGGTGAAACTGTCAATGCTTTTGTTCATCATTAAGTTGCTGTCTGTCGCATAGCAAATATTTTTTTCCGACTCGCTAATTCCAATTCATATGGACGAAACCACGACACTTTTCTTCAATCATTGCTTTTTTGCTGGTCATCATTCCCCCATCAACGGCGACTTCATTTCTGGTTTCTTATCTCTAACTGTGGGACACAAGCCTGTTGCAGACTCCGGCTGTCATATTAATATCTCAAGAGATCCTACTGATCACTGCCGGGAGAGGCTAACGCACTCTTCTGACTCCTCGGTCACGGGGCGTGAAGCCGAACAACTCGTTGTGATCAACAATTTATCTTAACCAACTAACTGCCTCACACGTATACCCCATGGGTCTGACGACCATGATCATGCTGTTGATTTTATTCTCACTTCTATGCCTTCTCTCTACTCGAATATTTCTATTCTCCTTTTTGGCTCATCAGACCACTGTGCTTTTACGCCTTCCATCAGCCTTACTGGTCAAATGTTTGTTCTCTTCCAGACATTTTAGCACTAAAGTTGGAACGGTCTTCAACACTCCCTGGTTCAACTACACATGCGACCATGTTCGGTTGAAGCGACCAGCATTTCGCTGTAGCGTCGCTCGGCCACTCCCACTTCTCCCCATCGCTTTGTAGAAGCCGTGATCAGATGCTAGTTAGCTATACGAAGTGCCACTGAACACTTCATCTGTTGTAAAACAGAGGGCTAAGTTTTATCCGCCGGTGGTACTCAAGAATTTTGGTTGCCTGTCAAAAAAATCCCTCGAAATTTTGCCTTTTTAGTTTTACTCCTGTCGGTTATTCCTGTTATGCTTTTGTTTACAAATCTCACAAAGAAACCGAGGTTTCTGCTTTCCGGTTTGTCTTCCATTCTGTTTGCTCGGTTGTCGTATTCCTCTCATACTTCTGTTTCCAGTAACCGTCCTTACGCTCCTGCTCCAACTCAAGTGAAGTCAGTAGTTGTGCGCCCAAAGCGCAGATTTTGTACCTATTATTATTGGATCCGTGGCTTAAGAAAAATAATACCACGCAAGCACAATTTCAGCTCGGAAGACGTCAACAAGTGGAAGAAACACTGTTTTGTATATCCTTCTTTACTGTCCTCCATTTGTTTTTACAGGTTTACTTAAGGAAGATTAAAGCTCCCCCTCGGAACTGTGTGTGTCTTTCATGCCACCAAACGAATTGTCCGTTAAACTGTGATCAACGCATATCCATATGTCAAAATTTGGCTCACAAGATACCTTCAAACCCCACTCAACCTCAGCATGAGGATCCCTTAAAGTGCCACTTTACGCGATTCGCTTTTCTTCCCGCACCCTCCAGAATCAATGCCTATAAGAACTCCACTGTCCCTTACAAACCGAGACCGTCTCAGCCTAGTTATTGATTGGCGTATCGCAAACCCTCGAGTCACTTACTTGACGAGTTTTTCTTCCCGTTTCCTTTTTCCCTCTTTTATGAGGCGATGGGTAAGACTTTTTTAGTTGAAATATAAACATTTTCTTCTACGCAAAGGTTAATAAATACGTTGGGCGGATGAGATATATTCCCTGGTCGAACACTCTCGAAGGAAATTTGCCCCACCAACGCAACGCAACATTCTGGAAGAAGTTATATTGAACCGTGCAGCGGGCTGCCGGCGAGTTTGTTTAAATCTTATCATCTTGCAGATTTCATGTACTCTTGCAAATGTTAGTGACTCAACCTGGGACGAGAAAGCCCGATAAAGTACCGTTAAGATACCTCCCCGGGCGAGACGATCCGCTTGTTTCAGGGTTCCCATCGAGGCTGTCACTTCACATCCTGTTTCTGTGAATCTCTTTGGACATTTGCGATAATGGTGAATTTGGGCTGTTGTCTGGCGGAATTTGTCCACCTCAAAATAAAGGTAATTATTAGATAATTGGAATTTGGTTATTGGAGTGGGTCGTGAATTAGAGGGGGTAAGGAACACTGGCCGGCTGTTGGCACAAAAAAGCATGAAACACTTAGCTACTGAAATTGTTGGTACTATTTCCCCCTTTTTCTTCTAGGTTTGTGTCCAGAAATGACCTCTTGAAATGCGTTACTTCTTTAAATGCTTTTTCAGTTCAGTGATACTTATTTTTCGATTACCTGGCCACATTTTAATCTAAATTTATTTCTTTTGTGTACCTTGGAGACACCAACGTTATCCGACTCCGAGTCCGCGGACGGCCGTCTCAAACCGGAGGAGATTGGTCTCGAACTGGACGAGACAACGCAGGTTGACGATGAACATGAGCAGGATAATGCTGATAATGATGACGATGATGACGAAGTATCGGGGGCAATCGCCATGCCTCTGGGCAGCAGTATTCGACACGGGGTCGCTGCTAGCTATCATCACGCCGGCCTGTCCAACCGCAATTTGGATAGATCACGAATGGGTTTCAGCCTAGTCACAGGTTCCCAGTATAACACCAATGTGGGATCGGTAACTCGCAGTACGTACCAGCCTTCCGTTCGAATCCCAGCTGTTGTGCCGATCAATTCACCCGACTCACGTCTATCCACCACGGTTCCAGTTCATCGATCGTTCTTTTAGTAGTGCTCTGAGAAAATTTGATGGCGCCAATTCTTTAACTCGCTCAGAAAGCCACCCACACTTCTCCACTGCTCTTACTTGGACCTTATGTCTTGATTAACGATTCTACACTAACCTACCACGCGCTTTCCTCATGTTTTCTACCCCCTTTCTCATTCTACCTGCGGTTCTACTTTATACCGAGCTGTCCCAGTGCTCCTTTAATCTTGCTTTTCAGTGTTTGTATGTTTTTCGCTCCGGGTTTTGAAATGCTGCTCGATCTTGTACATGATAGTTTTTTTGCCGTTGATGTTGCCAAAACCGTTACTTCTGGTTCTAATGCGACTCAGAGCTACAGACCCAATGAGTCACATGCCTCTTTTCACAGGTGTACAAAATCTTAATGCAGCCCGCACATACATACACACACATACGCACACATGAGGAGGAACAGCAGGAAACTGTTCAATTGCTGCTAAGCACTGGGAGAACAAATCGTCGTTATCTTGCCATTCTCACTGTACATCCAGCTTCGTTTATCTCGCCCAGGTCACTCCGTTTGTTTATGCCCTCTGGTCACACTCTTGGAGCTTTTCATCAGTATCTTGTTAGTCAAGATCAGTTGAAATGGAAATGGTGATTGTATGCAAATAAATTAGTGAATCGGATTGAAAAAAACTATATGCGTAAGAATAAGCTCCAGGTTGGGTTATTTGGCAGATCTTATTGTCACAGACAAAAAAGTACTTTTTTACCGCTGCTGCTACAACAAAGCTGCACCTTGACGTGGTGTGATGGCTTCCATGCCTCCATGACCCAACGGGCTATACAAGATGGCTTATCTCAAGCCGAAGATCCAATTATGCCCGGAAGGCCAATGGGTAGAGGCCTGACGAAGTAGTCTCCTGGTCCTCCCAGTCGGGGTTGATCTGAGTTAACAGCTCAGTCGGAAAAACGAGTGGAAGAATAATTGATCCAAGTAGATGGGCTTCCACTGAGCTATACCCCGCTGCCTTGCGGTCAGGTTCTTGTCAGAACCAAAGGCTTTGGTTGAGAACCCTAATCGTTCTTCTGTTTAGCGGCTGGATTCCCTAGCAGTACCCGTCCATCAATCTCCATGAGTTACACGCCTACAAATAATCCCATACTGCATCGGTCGTCGCGTGGGATAATCAGGATCACACTGCCCATTGCATCGAGCGCAGGCGGGGTGGGTAAAGTATGCTACTGCTCAGTTCCCTCTCTTTTATTCAACCTGTCCCCTTTGTCTCCAACCGAATCTCTTTGCCCCTTCTGTCTACTCTTAGTGTTCCCACTGATAACACGTCCGATAATGGCAAAGGTTCGTTGTCAGGTAGTGCTGTAGGTGGTTTTCAGTCTGTTAGCTCACATTTTCTCAAGCCTCGTCAGCCTCTGAATCTCGGTTCCTTCAATGTGCGCACTTTAATGCAGGTTGGCCAACAGGCGTGTTTGGCTCTGACAGTGGACTCACTTTCGATTGATGTCTGCTGCGTGAGTGAAACATGAATTCAGGATTCGCGTAGAGTAATTCAGCTAACTGCGCATAATGTCTCGCCAAGGTATTTCCTGCACACCTCAGGAGACGAAGCACCTCAAGCTGAGTCAATGCGGTGTAGGAATAGTGTTAAGTGGGAAGGCTAAGGCAGCTCTTTTAGACTAGATCCCAGTCAACAGTCGCTTGTGCGCCGTGAAGCTGTAGGGAGGATAGTTGTGTTGCGCGCAGTTTATTTGTCATGTCGAGGTACGCTTCAACAGACTGCAGCACTGACGTGGAGAAGACGAATTTTACGATGAGTTCGTCACCCTTGTTTGGAAGAATAAAGGCTCTGATGTCGTAGTGGTAGCAGGTGATTTTAATGCACAAGTTGGAAACCCATTTAGGTGGTCGGAGCGTCTTGCCTGCTCAGCGAATAGGTAATGGAGAAAGACTTCTGTGCAGACACTAACCTATTCCTATGTAGTACGAATTTCCGACAAAGTTCGCGTCGCACGGCGACATGGCGCTCTACTACCTCGACAGGTGACCTGGGTCAGATCGACCATATCACAGTAAGCTACCGTTGATACGGTTCTGTCCAGAACTGTCGATCACACTGGACCACATACATCGAATCGGACCATGCGTTAGTTTTAATGCAATTTTTGCTGCAGTTCAACGGCCATGGACACAGGCCACAAACTCTACTGGCTGTCAAACATTTTTGCGATTGGTCTGTTCGCAACAGCTTTGAACAGAAACTATCCGAAGAACTAAGGAATTTGACGAGCAGAAACGTAGACGAGGAGTGGGATCAAATAGAGCAGGCTATACATTTAGGAGCAGATTTCGCCTGCGGTCTTAGATCTAGCGTTCATCAAACAGCTGGATCTCGCAAGGTTCGCTCGTCATCATCATCACCATCGTTCAGCGTTAAACAACAAGGCGAGCCTCACTGACCGCTGCCTTTTCTCCAAAGTTACATGTTTCTATGAAAGGAGTGAATATCCAAGAGGAACAGGGGGTGCACCTACACAGGTGCGAAGCGATGCCATCTAACTGTGGGAGTGTACTCTTTCAATTATTGTGATTCGATAGAAAATGACAATACGATCGCCACTGTTCGCGATTCACTGCCCTATCTTTCAGTGTCTTTAGCCAGCTAAGTGACGGGTCTTTCGCATCCCAACCACGGAAACGTGAGACATCTACTTTACTTAATTTCGCTGTACGTTTTCTCATTCGACGTTGGCATGTCATCTGTTGACCTCCACATGGCTTCTTGCATTCCTTAGGCGGAACCAAAAATAGGGTCGCTGGACCTAATGGGGCAAAAACGCCAGCTCCCTAACTACAAGGAGGTGAATAAGATGTGTTGACAGTTACGGCGTCAGTTGACGATAAGTCTTAAGAATGACCCTGAAAACTGGTGGGTTAAGGTAGTCGAAGATGGAAGTAGCGACCGCCTTAGGTAACTGTCAAAGACTGTTTAAGGTTATGCGCGACACTGGCGGGCGGCGAACTTTGGTTAGTGAAGTCGTGTGCGATAGAAGTGGAGAGGTCATCCACGGCAAACAACAAAAGCTGAATACTTCACGGATCAGTTTGGCTGGCCGTACGCTAACGTGTTTCCTCTGACGTGTGCAGCTGCGAATCCTTGGGATGTGCCTGTTGAGCCCTAACGAAAGTGGAAGTAGAGTAGAAAATTGGACTTTCTAAAAAATAAGAAAGTCGGCCGGTCCCGACGAGCGTACCACGATTCTTTTCAAATTGGGTGGAGAAACCGTGATGAAAGCACTTACTTTCTTGCTTCATGATATTTGGAATGAGGAGCGTATTCGGTTATCGTGTAGTGAGTCACTGATTGTACACATCCTGAAGAAGGGCACTCGGAGTGACTAACAATCTTTGCTGGATTTGTTTAATTCCAGTAGTTACTAAACTTAGTTAGTTATGTTCGACAATGCTGCACCGTTTGACACCGGTTCGAGAGAGTATCACTCCTTGATGGCTGACTGGATATCGTCCAGGTCGAGGTTGCATTGACCAGATATTCAGTTGTTTAGCAAATACTCGGAACGCGCTACACATTTCCACTCTACGATGATAGTCTTTCTGGACTTGAGAGACGCGTTCGACCCCGTAGATCGGACAGCACTATTCAGTACTCTCCATCGGAAGGGTATGCCAGTGAAGATCGTGAACCTGTTGTGAGCATTGTACTTGCTTACCTGTGGTCGCTTGAGTGTACGGCGAACTCTCTGGTTCATTAGAAATGATTAGTCGTATTCAGCAACTGTGTCCCTTATATCCATTCCTGTTCATTGTCGTGTTGGTCTAAGAAATGGAAGATGCTTTAGGAGGTATCAGTGATGTATGGGTCGAACTGAAAAATTCTGAGAACCCATGGGACCAAGGTTACGCAGATGACATCGTGTGCTTGGTTGAATCCGCGGACCATGCACAACGTGCACTAGATGGACCCTCTAGGTCTGTGGCTCGGTTTTGCATGTGCTTTATACCTTAACAGTATGAAGTATTGGACGGTAGTGCCGAACTTGGTGCTGGACGGCGAGGAACTAAAGATTGTGGACCGTTTTATTTACCACGGTAGTTGCACGTCGAGCGATGGTTACTTGGCCGTAGAGGTAAGCACGCCTATTTTGAAGGCTCGATCTACGTACGCTGGACTGAAGCATTTGTGGCGTTGGTCTGATATTTCACTGAAGTTGAAAGGTCGTGTTTTCTATGTCACAGTGCACTCATTTCAATTCTGTTTTATGGTTGCGAGACATGGAGTAAGTGTGTGGGCGATGTTCGTCGGTTTGTGGTTTTCGACCACTGATGTCTACTTAGTATGACTAGGATTAGATGGAGTGACTGGGTGATTAATGCAGAGGTGAAAAATCCAGTATTAAGTACCAGTTCTTAAAATACCTTATCTCAACGTACTGAGCTTGGTAGTCTGCGCTGGTTGAGTCACGTGTCGCGTATATCGAACACTCGTGTGCCATACCGTGCGGTATTTTGCGTTCATTCTACGAAATGGAAGAAGTCATGTGTAGGTGGGCGAAAGATGTTGCAAGGTGAACTGAGGGAATACACAGTGGAGTTAGGTAAAGTTGGTGTCTCACATCTTCGCGGTTGGGATCCGAAGAACTCGTCAACTAGCTGGCTGGAAACATTGAAGGATATGACAGCGAGAAGTGAATAGAGAATGTCGTTTTTTTATTTTTTCTCGAACCAGAACGCTTGTACGGTTAGACTGTTCTCGGTATGTTGGCTACTTTGGCGTTTTTTCGACTTGAATATTCACTCTTTTTAAGGAAACATGTAAATGTTTGGAAAAGGCAGCAGTCAGTGGGCTTTCGTCACTGTTTACCGCCGGTCGATGATAATGATACCGATTCATTTGGCCATCCGATTGGTTCCGGTTTTTTGTGAGCTACTTTCTATCCCTGGGGCCGAATGTATGCTCTACATTTCCTTATTCGTCGACTATGAATCATTTCGCCGTTTTGTGGTGATTTTATGCCATCTGCGACGACCTGTTGCGATCACTCGCATTAGTTTTCGGTTCCGGGAATTATGGTTGAGCTTAGGAGGATGCCAGTTGTTATGCGAATATGTAATTCCCTCGCGAATCTTGTATTAATGCACGAGTCGCTTCAATGTCTTGTGTTACTTTTCAGTGCATTTTGACCCTTCAAACCTTTCCGGCGGTCGTCATGCCGATTGGGGATTTTTCTTCGGACTTGATGGTGCACGGTTCGAGTCATACCACCGCCGGGCATCTTCTCTGCTTGATAGCCCTCCGCTGGCTGCGACCTCCTTCGTGAAGAATAATGTACACTGATATTTCAATAATGAAGGGAGCAAAAGTTAAGAGAATCGGTGAACATGTAAGAGGCCACCGTACGCTTGAAGAAATAGCTGCGGGAGGCGCTGACGCCAAGACCAGCTAAATTGTGCCTGAAAGTGCTCTCCCAGGACACAAGACGGCGCCATAGGCTGTAGATACGGTATACATCAGCTTCACCGATCGTTTCGCTCACACGTGATGCTTTCTTACCGGTAATTCAGATAAGGTAAAACAGCTTGTAGGAATTTCTCGTAGCGGCAGCCAGTTCCATCTCCAAAACTCGTTAAGACTACCAGATCTCGCGATCCTTACTCAAACTTGCCTTGACTTCACGTCTCATTACGAGCCGTGCATCATTATAACCGCTACAAGGCGCGATGGACTCACGTGCACCAAGAAGGAACAGAGACTCAGCACAAATCCAGAGTGTCACAACGCGACGGGTCCGGCCAAAACTAACTAAGCCAGCAGAATGCAAGGCATTATTGATATGCGACCAGTGTTCATGAATGTTTGGAGGTAGGACAAATCCTAGCTTTGCAGCTAGTGCGCTGCGAAAGACTAATAGGCGAGTCGAAACAGATAGGTTGCCGCAATCTAATCGATACTGCAAAATGCATTTTGGGCGCCCACCAGAGCACATTGACAGCCTAGTGCATACTAATGCGTGCTCGGAGTTGAGCGGTGTTCTCCAGTACGACCGGCAGTTTTGTGAACAGTCTCGCCATTTTTCACTAATAGCAATGTGGTCAATCTGGGTTCAACGCTGACTCGAAGAGGACAGACGACGGAGCGTCTTACTAACAACATTAGATAATCTCCTTTGTACTAATTCTGTCAATGTTACCATTAAATGACCAAGGTACATCTAGACGCCTTCTTAACCACTGCTTTCCCCTGAGCTTCGACGTTCTTCATTATCAACAGTATATTGGCTGCAATAAGTGGCCGCTGTCAGTCCCTCCCTTCGTCAACTTTTCCGTCACTATCGAAAAGTCAAAAAAACAAGAAACAAAAAATGGAAGAGAATAGTGATACGAATACAAACTGAGGTCAAATGCAGCTCGAGNGGACAAATCCTAGCTTTGCAGCTAGTGCGCTGCGAAAGACTAATAGGCGAGTCGAAACAGATAGGTTGCCGCAATCTAATCGATACTGCAAAATGCATTTTGGGCGCCCACCAGAGCACATTGACAGCCTAGTGCATACTAATGCGTGCTCGGAGTTGAGCGGTGTTCTCCAGTACGACCGGCAGTTTTGTGAACAGTCTCGCCATTTTTCACTAATAGCAATGTGGTCAATCTGGGATCAACGCTGACTCGAAGAGGACAGACGTCAGGTGGTGTAACGACGACGATTAGAAAGTCTGAAACACGCAATAGCGAGAAATAATTGATGCTCTGACCACAAAGTCAACAACCATTCCCTTTTCTAAGCGACGGGAATCGAGACCAAAGGGACCCCTAGATGCACCTCATTCGAGGACAACCAACCTACTCCAGCATTTATGTCCCTGCCAAAGTCACGATGTCACCCCGCCTTGCTGTTTGTAAGAGGTAGTGCAGCTTTTCACAGATAGCGTCCTTCAATGCATCTGGGCTGCAATCTGTTGGCACGTACGCTGAGATAAACAAACAAGTTGCGTCCATCAGAGAGAAGGTCATTCAATCTGCTTGAACCTCCCAGTCTCCCTGCGCATAGCCGGCTGTCGACTGGGATACAGTCAAGTAGTGCAGCCACCGTCCTCTCACTGAGAGCCACATCAAGGCCAGCAATACCAGAAGTCGCAGCCTCGGGGTCCCCAGAAAGACAAACGAAACTCCACCGAAGGACTAAATGGGGATGCCAATCGGATAACAGAACTGGGGTCTTGAACGCGAGTTTCTTGAATGCAACACACATCGATAGCTAGACTCCAGTGCACGAGCTAAACACCCTTGAGGACCTATACGCATAAGTGTTCACACATTCAAGGTAGCTAGTTTGGACGGGCATCGCGGACGAAGAAGTATATCTATCAGTCGACGGAAGCGTGTTCGGTGAGACTTGGATGCAATCTGATGGAGACTGTGAGAGAACACCAACATGACTTATTCCAGTGACACTATCACTAGCGTGGTCGACTGTAGTTCCCGAAGAATGTAAGGAAATAGGATGAGAAGAGGAAGAATAACACGAGTTAGTATAGGAACAAGTATTTGTGAACGGTGATAGGTCCCTGTTGCAAGTGACAGAAGAATCAGAAACGTTCATGTCATATTTATGCTTGCATACTTCGTTGGCTGTTGTACAACTCGGTCGAGCAGTCTATGTAGTCGTTTTTATTCGTTAATGCACCACTATCATTTGCGCAGCCAAGCCCTTTCTGCCCGGCAATGCAATCATCCCAGAGAAGCTGGTGGCCAGTTTTTCGGTCCGTACTCATCTTCTGGAGAACCTCACCGGCACAGGACAAAAAATTGCCCTTCTTCGTTGTCAAGACATACTAGCCATGTTATAGTGGTACTAGCAGACTCGTGGTATTTTTAGGGATGTCGCTCGCCAGGCCATAACCCACCACGGCTACGCTGCCTGCCCGCGTCCGTTTATTCGGTGGGTGTGAGTTTGGGTTATTCATGTCTAACCTGGTTTATGGCCTTTTCCCTGTCTGTTATCCAGTAGAATGCTGCTCTGCCAGGTCCTGAATGAGCACTGAGCTTCTGCCACCGAACAACTCTATCCGATACGCCTCTCTTCCTTTCCGGCCGTAGTACCGCACACTCGGGGTATCTAAATTGAGTTGGATTAGGCGTGTATTTTTACATGAATCTAGGCGCACGGCGGACGATTATACGCCCACGGAAGTGTAAAAACAATTCTTTTTATTTATTCTTTTATCCGACTCATGATGAAGTCCTAACTGGAACTTTTATCTCGAGTGAAGCTTTTAGCTCCAACATCAAACATTTATTTGCCAATGCACTCCAATTTATCTATCTCTATCAGCCTTTTCTACTGAGCCATGATAACCAAAATGAAATCAGATCGTTGCGGTCACTATACTTGTGGACGGAGGCTATCTTATCATTCTTTTAGGTGCACTGATGATGGTGCATTTTGTCAGGTTGGTGGTTCATAGCTTTTCGAGCAACCTAGCTCCCATATACGATATATCTGTCCCAGCAGGTTTGATACTCATATTGTTCGAGCATTTCTAATATCTGTCGTTTTCCCGGTCTTTCTGCCCACTCAGTCCATCGTTCGAAATAGGGCCACGTACTAGAGGAGATATTTCAGTAGACTTCGCTGTGAGGTAGCAACACAGATCAGAGCACATAGAAGCAAGGTTAGGTGTTTTAAAAAGACTGAAACTGTAAATCCATTGCTGGCTATGTAATTTTTATGTCACTGAATGATGTATCCAGGAGATCGCGTGATCAGCACTTGGCTTTCGGTAAGAAGTTTGCACACAAAATACTTGCAGATCACGCCTTATTTTGGCACAATTATCTATCTGAGCTGTCGTCGCGTTTCTACTGGCCTAGCGTTTTTTCGTACCGACCCAAGTTCATTTTCAGGGGTCCCGCTGTCCTCTATTTAGCTCGTATCTTGACCTACCGAAGTAACCGCATTACTCATTTTTTCGGATCTTAGCTTCCCGTTTGCGACGACTCGATGAATATGACTGTTTTTGGAATAATAACATACCCTGATCGTAAAAGCTACTATAAAAACAAAACAATACGCAATAAATGTCAGTTTACAGCAGTCGGTCCGTCGGCTGCGCCGCGATCACTTCGGAATCGTGTGACATGCAACCATCTGTCGTTTGCACCATCCCGTTGGTACAACGCTCGCCCGAGGAACTCCTGAAAATGACAATCGATGTCTGCAGAACGATAGCTATCACACATAATTTGGAGGGGGGGGGTGATGTGATCAGCCCAAAGGTTGCGAAGTTGTAAACTTTGGTTTTGATTAAATCCCATGTTTTCTGCCAAAATTCGTCTCTGATAACAGATTCTGAGTGAAATTGGGTGCTTTGCAATGTGCTGAATGGCCCTTAATCCGGATGAAATGGGATTTGTGGAACAGATGTGAGTACGCTAATCGCAAAAAATCCGTTGAGACGAAGGATTACAAGCAAACTTCTGGAACCGAGTTCATTTTAATTAGGAGAATCTCTGCCGAGCATCATTCTGTGAACGAATTTCATTAGGACTGTTCTATGTTTATTTTACTGAAGAAAACCTTGAGAGGAGTGATCCTCGGTAATCGAAGCGTCTGCCTCTTCCACTAATAACGATGTTTTTGATGAATAAATATTCCCATTCTGACCGATATCATTTCAGAAAACTGCCGAGATTGTGGCAGTTCCTTTATCATCACGTGACAGAATAACCAACCTTATCGGTTTTTTCGTGGCAAGGTGGTATTTCCTTTGAGGATTGCCTATCAGGTGGTCTCCGAGTAAAAACTACAGCAAGTTTCACAGTCAGCATCAGCTAGTGGTTAGTTCCGCAATCTGCCAAAAAAGTAGTGGGTCTGTTTTCCAGGCCGTTATTTTTTGAATCATTGACTACTAGTTGCGATCTTTTTCACAGAAGTTTTGTTATTGTGCTAAAACTCTAGTCGGAATAATTCCTGTCAATGAGAGTATACGATTCACCGGGTCGCATTACAGTTGCACGAAACTGGCCTTCAATTCGGTGCATGCTTCCGAAGAAAGTTTTGGTCGTTGCTAATGCGCTCACGGTCAAAGTTGGCCGTTTACAGGAGATAGGAGTGTGAGTCAGAGGCTCATTTTGCCCCCTATGCGATCGAACTGATATCCACGATTGCCTAATTCTGATTTGTTTCGAATCATAGACTGCTTTTGGAAGACGCCAACTTTCCTTGTGAAGACCGTAACTGGATGACTTGGTCTCCTCCATCACCTCAGCAGTGCTTTACTCGGACTGACCACATCGCATTGGTCACCTGTGATGTGGATCAGTCGTAAATAGGCGATCACTAATCTACACCTGTGGACTCAACTGGCCCTAATTTGTACTCATTCTTGTTTGTGCTTAGTCTAGGTTCCACCAACATGAAGACACGTCCTGAAAAGCTGATTGTAAGTGACCATCGTCCACTTAAGTTCCAGTCGGCGATGTACGCGTGGTTAACGTCATACGCGAATGCTCAGAATGTAAGCGTATATTAGGAGCATATCAAAGATGCCATGCACGTCGCGGCAGACGACGCGCGGAATTATGGGCTATACGGTCCACGAATGATAAGTAAACTCAACTTTCGTTGATGTGCTGGATGGCCTCAGATTCGTCCTTATATTTCCACACACATTTAGGTGTTTGAAAACCCTGAAACGTCAGCTCACTTGGAGCGTGTGAAACGACCACGAGCAGTGGGGAATAAGGAAATTCAGAGAAATGGTGAAGGCTGTGACTATTAGGTTATTAATAGCATTGGTCCCACGAAAACCGGTTGTAAATGAACTAATCAAAGAATACGTTGGCTTATAGAATCTCTGTCAGGAGCGGTACATGGAACGCTGAGCAAATTACTCCCAAGAACAGTTTAGTCGGCCCACTATTAAAATGGAATTTTGATTTGTGCCTGCAGTTGGGACAACACAAGTAGGTACCAGTCCTTTCGTGAGAAGTGTGTGGAGTCAAGAAGGAGGGCTTTTTGAAAAAATGCGAATTTATTATTTCATATGGGTTGTCGCCGTCGTCTTTAAAGGATGGTGACGAAGTTCCAACAAGACAGCTAACAAAACACTGGAGGTCTGTCTGCAAAAGACAGAATGCACATCAGTATAAATCGGTGGTCACGCCAATTTACAAGAAAATGATAGGTATTCCGGTGAAAAATCGTAAATTATTTAGTTGCTAAGTGCGCTGCCAGTCACTGTTCTCAGTTGGTTATCCGGTACTCGTGTTGATCGTACTTCAGTCAGTCCAACCGATTTTCTACCCGACCGGGGTTGCTTCGATCACATCAGTAAAAGCGCACCATTTATGGTTGACTGTTTGGGGAAAGCTGAGAAAAATAGACAGGTGAACGAATTCAGAAAGAACCACCGGCAGCTTCAAAAGTCCCTTCACGCATTCGTCGGGAACAGATAGTGGGCACATTAGAGGCCACCCAGTCCAAACAAATACTTTAAATAAAGCACACTCCCATGTTATAGAGAAGCACGAAAAAGTATGATGAACGGACTGAGCCACAGTCCTTTGGCTTTATTCCCTCTCTCCCTCCCTGGAAATGTTCCTTGGGGGAAACAGCTGGTCAAGGCGATGTCCAGCACGGATAATCTTTAATCCAATGGGTTACCGAACGTGCCAGGCAGGAACACCATCGGTTAGAGAATAGAGTAACAGTTTCCCAGGAGATGCTTGACTCAGTTGATCTGTTGATGTAGTTGTGCACGAGACCAAAGCGCTTTCTAAGATGGAACTCATGTGCAGATTCAAAGTAGGTCGAAATAAGTACCGCATTTTGATTGAAATTCGGCCTGTGACAAACTGTTGGAGGACATCGCATGAAACTACGTGAAACTCACCCACCAACCCGTTGTATTTGCATTTTACCATTCAGATCATAGTGAAAATGAAGCAACGTCGGACATCGGGTATCGTGAAATCTGTGCTCATGCACACATACTAACCGCGTTGCTAATTGGCTCGGTTTTCGGTGCGATAATCAAGTTGACGATTACGTACATAGCAGAGAAGAATGAACCCCTTCAGCCCGGTTAGATATTTGATCCTTTTGTAAGGTTAGGACACATTCATATCTATGAAGATGCTTAGATTCCTGGCAAATAGAAACCTTAATGATTGTGTATCGGGAGAAAATCACTGACGATCATAGGATTACCTAGCATTTCTCCTGCCGCTAGCAAAAAAGCCAGTTATATCTTTGCATGCTGTCTCTCAATCGTCCAACAACACGTAGATTTACGGTTTGCCCGAGTTCTTGTCAGACTATCTCCCAAAACTGGAAAAGTTTGCAAACTGCCCATTGGCATCAAATTTGTTTTCGAACGATCTCACATCCATTCATTTGGGTTTGCAACCGACAGCCTTGGTTGCTATGGCAAACACCTAATCTTGACAGTGCTCATGAACCACGTTTCCGTCAATGAGCCCTTGGGTTTTAGTCTTGAGAAATGGGTTTTGATTGTGATTCGTTCAAGTATATTGTCTCCTTTCCCCATCCACTTGTCCGCAGAAGGTCACACTCGTGCTGTTGAGTCTCAGACTCAGAAGTTTAGCGATGGTCAATATTCGGGCGGAAATTCCCATTTTCCATGCTCCATCACCCTATCAGATATTTTTCCACTTCGGACCAATCATTTATGAAGTGCAACAGTGGTCTTATCGCAACTGGTTCATACTGTCCTTCATTTAAAAGTACACGGGCGAACGTGTCCCAGATAGAATGGTGGAGGTTCCACGTGCGCAGCACATCACGATCGGAGCAAACGCGTGGGCCCTGGAGAAACACAGGGTTGGGTAGGTCAAGTCAACCGTGCCCAATATGAAAGGCTGACTGGTCTGCACGTGATGTTCAGGGCAGGCCGCTCAAACCCAAAGCAAGGAACACAATAACTACGTCTAAGGTTAGACAAAGCGAGAACCATAAAATATAAGTGCTTTAAATACAAAAAATTGCATGGTGGCATCAGCAATTTCCGTAACTAGGTTTTGTAACTGATTTTTAGACGGTCTTCGCTGACTAGATTCTCTCGCTCCCCTGAGTACGTTACAATTAAAAACGATCCAACCAGCTGCAGTATTCCGTTTCCCTTTATACGGAAAGTAACCGACCCCCTATTCTTTACACCGATTAGCGAGTAATTCAGGAGGTAAGCTAATCGACAAGGAGTCCGGGGAATTCTGTAGATTTAGTGTTTCTATTCTGGCTGGCACTCCATAACAATCACCAAACTATGATGCACTCTCGCATTTTTGGGGCAAGTGTCTAAGTGGTGCTGATCTTTTTTGCTCCCTGTACCGAATTTCTGTACATCGCTCGGTTTTGCTTTACTGATGGTCAAAATAAACTAAGGCCAGTACACTTCATAATTCGTAAACATGCTTCCGCGTACGAACGAACAAAGATATAAACATCACGTCTTGTCTGTCTCACTGCACGAATCACAGCAAAAAACACGACGATCGAAATGATGCACGTTCTCGCCCCATCACATGCCCGAGGGCTGTACTTCACAATTCGTTGTCAGCTGATTTACTGCATTTGACCTCAATAAAATCCGCCTAGGCCGTTTGATTTCTAGCTTGCCGTCTGTTCTAATGTTAAGCGATCAACCAATGGTCAGCTGATGTACCATACTGTTTGTGTGTATTTCTGTGCTTGTTTGTTGCGCTAGCTGTCAGGTGGCACTTTATCGCACGAACACGCAGCTGGCGTTGTCAGCACAAACATCACGGTCGCGGCATTTCCTTTTACTGCCGTTTTCACGGCCGGGATGCCCCAGACGATGCTGCATAGTCGATGACTGATAGTTCGAGCCTCCAATGCGTCAATCTTGCCGAGACTTACCTGCCAGTTGAAAGTCGGTACTGTATTTCACAGCCTCGCAATGAAGTCTGAATTTTTAATTAGGGGCAGTCATAAATCAGCGGTAAATTTGAATGTATAGTGGATCTGAACGATGATCTTGGGGAACAGTGAACGAATAAATGTTAGCTTGAGACATAAGTCATTCAACCGAGCTGGTTTGACTTTTACGGATTTCAGTTATTAGATCATGAAGTGTAGACAGTGTTCTCCCTAAATGATTTCGCTTTTTGCGAACATTTCGAGAATTCTAACCTTTTCATTCCACTTGTGTCTCTTAACGGTTAACTAAGACTACATCCTGCAGGATTTTCCGAAGTTCAGCAGCCTGTGGTTATCTCTAAGTATCCTCGGGCTGTTTTGATAAGCATTTAGCGGGACTAGAATAAATGCGCCTTGTTTGAACAAGGCAATGACGAATGGGCACGTAGTGTGTGAATTTCGGGATCAAACAAAGTGACTTGGTTATTTGGTGTGAAATTCGTCACTGCGTTTAATCTCGGTGATGGAAGAAATGTTTGTAGGTCTTGTTTTAAGTTTTGCATATCTAATCTGATGTTCAGTCTAGCTTTTTCAAATTTTGAACCTAACTGACATCCCTGACAGACGTATGGCCCGAATCACGTGACGTCATCGATGCAATTAAGAAGGACTTGTCAGTCATATGGATTTTCAGAGTGGACTTTCCACTTAGCGTAAATATGTGCTCTGTGCTTATATACTTAGTTTTCCCACTGCATGTTTATCTCAACCCAGGTAACGGCTGCCAATATCAGACCAGGCCTCTTAACAACGGAAAAAGCTGAGATGAGTTATCTCGGCAAAAAGACCATTTTCTCAAAAATCTGAATTGTATTAGCCTGTAAAACCTTTGATATTTTTCAAGAGCTCAGACTGAGCTCTTTCTTGTGAAACCAAAGGCATCGTTGAATAATTGGCAAATACCCTTTGAATGCATTTTGCTTCTGCCTGAAACGAAATTCTGCGGGAAAGTTTTGCGAATATTTGATGCTTACCAACAATAAAACAAGGCATTGGAACCATTTCCACCAAAGCCAGTGGCTCTTATTCATTACAAGCGCAAACTCGAGGAAGAGTTTACAGTAATCCACATACAGACTCATGCACACGTACCACGTGCTACTCTACCTCAAGTCTCCTACTAAATCAGCTTCTGATAGGCGAGGACTGCGCGAGCGTGAACAGAAACTCAACAGCCGTATCTGCAACTGTTCAAAATAATGACTTAAATTTGCAAAAGATTCAAACCGTTTGCTCAAGATTGCTCGAATCCCCTCATAGCTATAAGACGGCAAATAAGTGGGACCAAATATCATTTGAGATTTAAGCCTTCGTTTCATGAATCACTCATCAATCTTGAAGTGAAGTTTCCAGCTTTTTGCAAATCCTTCCGGATATATGTGCACAACACAGACCCGTTTCTCATTTGCAGTCCGGAATTCGAGGCACAATTTAACCGAACTTTTCAGCATTTGTATATAACCCATTTGATCTTATTTTTAACTGACGAATCTGTTTGCTAACTACGACGAAGTTGTCGGATCTATGTGTTTTTATGAAACGTATTGTAAGTAATATTCCCCCAGCTACACTCCATTATACTATAATAAGTTTGGTATTAATAGAAACGTCATTTAATGAGCACTCAAGTCATATCAAAATGACAATTGTAGAATGTATTTTTCGGGAGCAGTGTGGAAGGTATCTTCACTGATATCTGCTCAATCATTTCTGTAAGAGATTAGCTCAATTCTAATGGGTGAACTAATTATTCGATTTCAGTCACATTCGGACAAAAAATGCAAAATATCTACATATAAAAGCCATATGATTTCGGATATTTACCATGAAAAAGGGGAAATATTTGTTGAAAAGTTTTCTAGTGCTAGTCAAGGTCCCATCGGACAGGTTCTTCGTCTATGTTACTGTTTCTATTACGCAAAAATAAGTTTCGTCCGGGTGGACCCAACGATCAGTAGAATGCGAATTCAGTCAAGGGCTTATAAGTACACAAGATCTGATTTGGATGCTACCTCGGTAAAATATACCGAGAGGTGGCGGTTTTCGGATTGTCAGCATGACGGCCTTCGAACGGTAATGCTGTGGCATCAAATCCTCCTACCGTTGATTACCTTCAAAATTCCAAAAAGAGAAATCATCATCCTTGTTGGGAATCATCGAGAGATCATGTCCGCCACATTCGAACTGGGAAGCGAAATCAGCTCGGAAGACTGAGTTCAATATGCTACCCACTAGCCTAGAAGGCTAGGAGGTTTGCATGTCTTACCGAATACGAACACTTCGTGATATTGTGTCCCTCTCCACCCTCGGAACTTACGAGCCATAGGCCTTTGCTAGTCAGCACATTGACTTCTAAGTGATAGACAGTTGTTCATTTGCATACGAAGATATTCCGGTTAACTATACAGATTCCTGATAGTCGGTACTTTTCAGTGGCAGAGTCCAGTTTTCTAGAATCTCTCCTGTACGCAGTATTTGTTCCGTGTAGATATTGAAGCTGAAATTAGATCAGATTGGGCGAACGCTGTTAAACAGTAGGTACCCAAAACTTTTTATTCTCAATGATATGCAAGATGCATCCAAGACAATATTGCTGATTGCCTTAGTAGGCAAGAGCTACGCACGCTGGTTCCTTTCAAGGAGAGTAATTGCGGGAGTTGTCCCAAGCACTCCGTCCCCCTTCGCACACACACACATACAAGCACACCACTTGCACCAGTAGATCCGTGCTTTCTGTGAGTATTAAAAACGAATTGCATGTTCCTTTCTCATTCACACTAACGTATTTATTTGTTTGACAATTGTCAGCAAGCTGTTTAGGTAAAACGACTAGGCAACGTATCGCAACGTATCAAAGTGCACAAGCGCACCTGGTTGAAAACGAGAACAAGGTAATCCACACCCACAGCGATCATGGTTTACCTTACAGTTTGCAACGTATCGGAGAATTGGTTCAAAGTTATCCATGAACTTCCTGTGACAACAAGAGAATCGATAGCAATCTGTATGTCGAGCCCACCGCTTCGCTACCATAAACGCCTTCTCAGATGAATTCAATCACTTTAGCCTCGACACAAGAATGCCCGTCAAAACCCATACAAAATCTGCCGTGAGCCTTAACGCATAACAGGAATTAGGTACTCCGTCCCATGTGTATTCTGTTCGGTGGACTAATTATAAACAATCCACTCACCTCTATTTTCGAATCGTATCCAATACACAACTTTCACTGAACAAGCTTCCGTTGATTTTGTGCACATTATTCATAGGGTATGCACCCCGCCAAGTTTACATAAAAGTGTTAGAAAAAGAATGAAGTTGAAAAGAACGAACATCCTATATGAAGGAAACGGTAAAGCGCACCATTTTCAGAAAGAATGCCGCTACCAACAGACGGCCGCCAAATGGGGAAGTTTAGTGACCATGGGTGGACTCGAACCCATTACCTTCAATTCCAAACGTCGCGAGCCTATTCGCTTGATCGCCGCCGCGTAGAAGGTGGCTTTGATTGCAGCACGTAATACTTATAACTTTTTACAACAGCCATTTTGCCTTCACGGGAAGACTAATGAACGGTTTTCTCAGCCGCCCTTGATACCTTGTCCGTGGTCCTTGGGTAAATTCATTGGATTAGTAAATCCATCTGGGTATCTATTAGCTATTAGGACAATGTGGACTGAGTCGTAGTCCTGTGTCCGTCGGGTCATCGGAAAATATACATTTCGTCTTTCAGTTGACATATTTTATAAGGTTTCACTTTCGGCGTGTATACAAGCTGTGGTAGATCGTACATAGCCTCTTCCACATCAAACTTCCACGAACTTTCCTTTGAACGAGGCCATCTGGATGACTATTCAGGTCAACGTCTAAAAAATGCAAGTGGTTATTCTTTTTTGATTCGACGAAGTGTTGCGTCGTTGGGTTTGTTTCACCGAATTTTGTCACAATCTTATCGAGTTATTCGTTTTGTCTGGTGGTGCAGAATATATTATTCATATATCAATAGTCCTGATGTTGCTGATTTCATTCCAGGCCCTTTCTATTTGATCATAAAAACATCCTGGCGTGGACCATGGGGTGATCTCATTTTACACCATCTTTTTGTCTGTAATGAACTCCACGGAAGAGAAATTGTTCGTGACCTGCGTAACTTAACAACAAATCCTTGGGACACGGAGTTGGAATTTCTATCCACATGTGTTTTTTGTCGATAAACGAACAGAAGAAGTCCGTCGTTTCCGATAGCTACATGTTTCCAAACAGAGAATCACCGTCTAGTGAGAACCAACTAAATGACGATGTTTGCCTCTCTTATACGACTCACACACTGGAATCTACCACGGAGTGTGCTCACCTATGTGCTTCCCTACCGGTTCGGATTTTTTCTACCAACCGTTGAGCTGTGGCATGGCAAACCCAGTTAGGAAGAGAAAGAACAAAGTGTTGTAGATCTTTGGGTAATTCATAAAATTTTGATCTGTCCGATCCTGTGAGTTTCGGATCACGAAAAAACTAGAAGAATCGTGTCCGCTGAACGAAAGAGTCTTCAATGCTACCAAATTCGCTTTCCCTGAACGATCAGTATTTTTCCCAGATTTATCTTTGCTGAAGGCAGATTCATCACCGAATAGTTGAGATAACTTCGTTATATATAATCACAATGTCATAACATGACGGATCCACCACCCTTATCGTGCCACTCCGGAAATCTCTCGTTTTCGTCCCAATTATTGTGACTCTTCTGTATGCTGCCTTGTCCATGGCCTGGGATTTCTGATCTTTTATCAGTGATGTTGGTAGCCTGCCGTCTCCAGTGAGCCCTTGAAGTGCTCTGAATCACTCATCGACCTCGGCACTAGCTTGCATGCAGCTGTGATGAGGTTATCAATGGTAGTTGTTGCTTCAACCTGACCCCTCTTCAGTTTGATGAAAGTTGAATTTTGGCCGTCATGGTAACACTTCTGTAAACAGTTCCGAAGGGAAATTCTAACCGACCATTGACATTTTCCCCTTTTTCGAACCATCCACTCATTTCTAACTGTCCTCCGGGGGATGAATCTCGTTTTTTGTTTTATTGCATCAGTTTGACTGCAGCGTTGACAACCTGGACTCTCGCCATCGACACCAGCGCGAGTTTGCCGTTGGGTGACTTTGCTTGACGCTGTTTGTAGTTCTCATGATTTGTTGTCAGAAAACGGATTAACAGAGCCCAAAAGGAACACTGTTGAGGTTCGATTGCTGTGCATAATCAATTTGTTCCAAATAGTACCGTAGTAGTTTGGATCAGCCTTTGTTTTGATTTGGGTTAGTTTGGTCGCTACGCGTCGCGCAAACGTTCTGTTGAGGGACTCACAACTTCACCCAGGGTAAAAATTAACTCCATACTGGAAAATCCGTGGACATACCTTTCGGGTTCATTCAGAAACAGCCTGAGAATTTTTACGGTTGTGTTTGATTCAGTTTCCTCTCCACTTATGAGTGCAGGACATCTTGAATGCAGTTCGTTAATTGCGTTTTATCATCATAAACAGATTAGGCGGCGCCCTGACTTGCAGTCATGTTACCTTCCAACGTAATGATTCTAGGATTCGCTGCCTCCAACGAATCAAGTACATACAGAGTATTGTATCGTATTGGTTTTTATTATACTGCATTGTGATGTACTGTGTTGCATTGTATTGTATTGCATTTCCCTGTACAGGCATTTGCGCATTTGAATGTCTCAATCCGGTCATCCAGTATCGCATGACTTTTCGCAGTACGGGATAGGATTCCCGCTAGTTGTAACAAACTTGGGGACAAATTTTCCCTAAGTGCTCCCTCCGAACATTTTAGTGGAAAAATATTTTGCAATTTTACAATCACTCTTCGGGGTGGACACATTCCCTGGGCTGCAGGAACGTGTCGCCAAAAGGAACAGTGCATCGATTTTCCATCGGTTATCAATGGCAGAATATATGGTGCGAGTGTAAATGGACTACACGAGACCAATGTTTTAAGTGCCTGGATGTGTTTGGGCTCCGGAAAGTCAGATTGTGAGCAGTCATGCCATGCATTTTGGTCTCTCTATGTGTCGTGAAATTCAACGTCTGAAGCATAGGGTTTCAATTATTTGTCATGCTGCATTCCAAACTGACCACACTTGACTGTTTCGATCATGATTTTAATAAAGTTGTTGCCATGTACATGCAGGATGTCGTATTTGAGCAAAAGTATCGAAATCTTCTAGTTAAAGAAGGATTTGAAGCTACATTTAATCTGCAATTTTTTCGACCAAGATGCAGTGGTTTTAGTATCAGGTGTCATTAAAAGCGACAATTTTTTGTTCCAATGCCAAGCAGTCTCTCTGTGTACAAAGTAGCTGGTCTTGCTTGTGCTTAAATTGGCAATGAACGTTTACAAATCGCCACCCGCTCAGGAAATCGGGGAAAAGGAAGTGCAGTTACACCACAACTGAGTGGTATTACATAGGCATGTCTTGTAGGGACTCAGTGTGAACCACCAAACTGGCAACTGGTATCAAAAATCGCACGATAATCGTCTGATTTTTTTCCGGCTTAACGTCAGCGGCCCAAGAAGTAAGATCAACGTCATTGGTTATCCGCCAGTTTAATGACTTCTCTTTAGAGATTCCGAAGCTTGAGATATTGGAAAATGAGGGAGTTTTTGTCCGGTTATAATACTGGCGCATATCTAGTGTTATTTTAAAGTACCCCTTGCATTCCTCTTCTGTTGGGGTCAGTCAGTCACGTCACCAATCAGTCAAATCAACCCCCTTCATTGAACTTAAGGTAAGTGATATTAAGCTGCTGTGACTTCTACACACAATCACTTCTGAAACATGTTAAATACTCGACAAGAACGTATCAACAAAACAGCAGTGGTCATGTCAAGAGATCGGGTGCCGCCAGCGATCCTCTTCTCGACTGATGATCTCATTCAAGCATATAGTGTATTCGTCTTGTGATCACTGATCAGAGTGTGAACACTGCTGCAATAATTTAGAAACAGATTAATAGAACGTTGCAACTGTATACAGACTCGGACTTGCTCCGGTTCGAGATTATGCAACAAAAAGTAGGTGCCGCATTCATGTGCATGCACAACTCGTGCGTACTTTATCAGCCACACAGAAACAGCCATTGTAGCTGAGTTTAGTCCTGATCATTCGCGAGTCTTTGCGATTCTGACTGACCAGTTTACGGTTGAAAGTGGCCATAGAGACATAGTGCATTGTACCAGCCGTACCAGACAGAGTAGTGATCAAAAAAAGGCACCATTATTGTGAGTGTTCAATACCACCTGTGATAGTTCTGTTAGAAATCAATTGTAGACTCTATCTGCTTTTTTAACGTGCATTCTTCCCACTAGTTACTGGCTAGATGCTTTCAAAACTCAATAATCCTCACTATAAGTCCGCATTCCTCGATCACTGCTTGTCATAATTTTATGCATATCATTCAAGCAGCTTTGTCAATTTTTGCCAAACTCCTCTTCGCAGAGCAAATGACGACAAAAATGATTTTATGCAAATCAGTGGCAATAACATAACTAGCCCATACCTGGTCTGGAACTACGAATAAACCACACTATCGGTTGACTCACGACCACTGACTAGTGTGCACTTACGTGCTGGCGCACTTCTATCCGATTGTCAGGTGACATGCAAAAAACCGGACGGTCATGTCCAAGTTCGCCGAGGAAAACAGCAGTGAGGTTTGAACCCTTCTCGGTTCCTGAGTTCCACCGAGCACTACAGACGAAATAACAAGCCCAACTTCGCTCGCGGTACACAGTCCACTCAGCGGTGGAGACACGCCTCGATTATTATTCCACTGCACTCGAGAACGCTGAATGGTTCATTGTCGTCGAGTGAAACTTCGTTCAAGCAAGCAATGTTTCTTTGAGAACAGATGAGACAATAAATCCTAAATACGTCGCATCTTCCAGAAGAAAATCTTTTGCAGAAACCAGCGGAAAATGCAGGCAACGTAAAAACATATATCCTCAACACCCCACCCCGGCTATGCATGAGTTCCTTAAATGATAATCTAAACATTGACTTGTGTCTTGATGCCCATTGCCGTCACTGAATTTATTCGACCGTAGGAGACGAATCTTTTGTGCTAATCCATACGTCTTTCCAAAGTCAGTCGAATTCACTTTGTGCTTGGGATTCTTAAGAAACAACACACTGGGATTGCCCAGTTTCGAAATGCAAAAAAGGAAATAAACGACCTCTGCTCAAGCTTCGTCTCGAAAATCAACAATCCATGACGTCTCTCGTTTCCGCCAACTGTGGTGAGAAAAACCACGTCAAACAGATAAATAATTTGTTTGTTATTCAAAATCAACTAATTTATATTGATCCTTCATAATCAATACTCACTTGTCTATTTTTTTTCCCGGATAATTCGGTCCCTTGGCATTCATCGACTTTTTCATGTGGCATTTTTGCTCACGTTATCGATTGCCGTATTCAGGACTAAGATATCGGAGTTATGTCGGTCTCCGATTGAGGTAGTAGTTATGACGAGTCAATACCGGCTACACTTACATAACCTATTATCAAGAGAAAGAAATTGGCCAAGATTGTTCACCCCTAGGAATGCAAGTCAAAAAACTGAAAATAAATTGCACTCCATTGATTGCCGAGATGGTATCACAGTATGGCGAGCAAAATTCTATATATCACTTAGACCTATTCTCGAATTACCTACTAACCTATTTTCCAATGAAGCTAATCCAATGTCCGAACCAGGCCAGTCATCATGTATCATTCCTATATTCCGTATACAATACACTAGACGTAAACTGGCTTTATTCGCATTCGATATCCTAGTATTTTATGATAGACAAGTTGATCAAAACAAGCAACATTCATTGATCAGCCGCAAACTGATCACCAGCGTGAACGTGGATTTGTTTATTTTATCCGATGCAGTTTCGCTCATGCGGTCATAGTTATGGTGGGGATTCTATTAGACATTGCTGAATCGGGAATTTGCTAGAGAGAAAAGAACCTAAACAGCCAGAAAGCAAGAACAAATAAGTCAGCAAATGGCATGGGTTTTGAGGTCGCGCGAGCACAGGAAATGAAAACATCGAGAGAATCAGAAAATATATGCGTGTCTGGCTATTCAGGAGCGAATGCACTCCATTCAGGCAACAGTACAATGCTAGTTGTCGGAAAACGTGCACATCACGTGACAAGCGCCTGACAGTGGTCATTGAACGCCTAAGTCTATCGAACCCATTTTTCGTGGTTAGTGAATCTGGTGCGCTTAAGCAAGAAGGGAAGGTTCGGTTTACGAAAGTCATCTGTTAGGGCTTTTAATGATGATATGGCCTTGTAGACCATGAAGTTTGAAATAAGACAGTCAAAGCCCCTAAATGAGTGATTATTTGACGGTAAGTTTCATAACGCCTACTAGTAGTTTCCTGCGTTGTCTGGAGCTTCATCTTGAGGGGGGGTGGTTTGAGACAATATATAGTTCTACAGTAACTAGTAGGGCAACGATTGCACAACAAACACATACAAGTGTGCACAAAATAAACCCTTGCTTACAATTGTCATGCAATTTAAGAACTCGTCCAGCGTTCGTTTAACGGATAGAACAGCATCAAAGTATGCTGTTGATTGTTTCATTGCGGTGGTGTGAAACAGATATTTTTCCTACAAGATTATTTACTTGACAATGTTTGTTTTAATAAAACCCAGGAAAGAATTCAGAAGATGAACAACAACGGATAAATTATTGTCCGTGATTCACAAATCGTGATTCCCATTCACGGAGCAACATAGTCTGATCAAAATATTGTTATAGATGCTCGCACTGCTACCCATGGCTACCCAGCTACATAGAATATTGAATACAACTACTGCTACTACTACTACTACTACTAATAATAATAATAATAATTTTCATAATTATCACCATCATCATTATCGTCTTCATCATCATTATCATCATCGTCATCACAATCAGTAACCTGGAGTTAGCGGTGTGTTTGCAGTCTAGACAGCAGTACAAAAAAGCAGGGAACAACTTTATGGAACAGTTTTAAATAGAAACCCGAAGGCTGCTATTAGCCCCGTAACAAAAAGTCCGTCGACTCCATGCTATCATCGAACTCGAAGTTTTGGGATAAGGACGATAATTTTACGGCACAGTTGGTTTAACATCAAATCGCCGAGATTTTTACCGCTCTAGCACAATGAGCTAGACATTGTGCCTATCTTCAAACAAATCAACACATCCTCTAATAGGCATCTTACTAACAAAAAGCAGTTTGCGACAGAATCCTGGCTCGCCTTGTCCTGTTCTAGCGTGCAATTCACCCCCCTCCACACACACACACACACACACACACACACGACCCAATCCGAACCGAAAACCTCGTCTGACTGACGAAATCGGCGAGTTACTAGGTTCGCTTTGTGCCCAGTTTCCCATTCGAGTACGATGAGGCATTAGATGGTCGAAAATTCTCATTCCCTGCCCACCACTGGAACGCTTTTTGTTTTACCAAATATCATTGAATTTCAATTAGACCAAACGTATATTTACACGTTCGATTTGTTATTGTATTATTGGCAGAGGCTATCAATAAGGTGTTGACTTTCTCCTACTTACGGCCACTCTATTCAAGTCAAACTAATTTAATTTGTTTTCAAATCGATGCCTTCTCACCATGTAGCAACAAGAACACCTTAAAGTGAAAACAAGAAGCTTTCCGATATATTTGGACTACACTTACACATTTTCGAATCTCGCTGCTCCCATGACGAATGTGAATGGATGCCGGTTGTAAGAAGAGCAGTTCATGGGTGTAGTCTTGTTGAAGGACAGTTCACATAACAGCAAAAAATCTGCCACCGATCCTGGATGCACCATAGACCTTCTGGGAGCTTAGGTCAAAGGATTTCCATGCAAGCTTTCATTTGACACATTGCCTATTGGAAAGTTTTGTTCATCAAATAACAAAGACTCTCTAAATTCACGTGAAAATTTTCGTCTCATGCAGCCCCTTTAAAGCAATGTCTCTATCTATGAATCTGTATGTCCTAATCTCGATTTTCAGCTATTTGGAATGAATTTTTAAATGTCTTCTTCCAACCCATTGTGCAATCCACATGGTAATCTCACTGATCGTTCAGACCTACGAAAATAATAATCAAATCGGAGTCCATTGTTGCGCAAGTCGAATTGGTTTAGGGAAAGAGATAATCGATCCCATACGAGAGAAAATATGTCCGCAGGACCATCAAAGCGGTGCGCAACTTATAGCTTATATAGAGCTGTGTTCAACCGGGTTTCATTGTAACTTCTGCACAAAATTATTGTCAATATTCCAGGTCTCAGTTTTACTTCCGTGGCCGATTGAATCTCTCCAAACTCATTTGCTACCCCGTGAATCTGCATTCGTGATCCGAATACAGCTGTGGTATTTTAACTGTGCCACACGAATGAACCAACATTTAATCGAAGTAGATACGGATGTTTTGCTATATCCAAAATGAGGACTAACTTTGACCACGATTGCCTGAACGATATCCCTAGCCTCCAACCCGAAGCACGCAATAACGGAATGTTTATGAAAACTTGAAAAGCGCTCTTCAATCTGATCTTCGTTTTGGTAACCCACTGTGACTAAAACAACGAAAGCTGTGACCCGGTTGATTGCAGACGTGCCAGCCTCAGACTAAACCAGTGAAATCAAATGTTGACGGTGCTCCTTTTCACTGATAAATTATGGTGCACAAATTGCATACAGATCGTGAAATCAATTTTCCAATGGCCCAAAGAGCACCATTTGGATTCTACTAAAAGCCAAAAATCTGAGATGGTTAATTCAGATTCAGCTGGATGTACCTGCAGTTCGTCTCTGTACACCTGTGATCACCTTGCTAAGCAAAAGTGACTGGAGTGAACATCTTTGTTCAGGCTAAAAATCGGATGAACAAACTGACTTATTTTTTAAAGTTTTCCAATCTCTGTCTTTCGACCAAAGTACAGCACAACCAATTTCATTCATAAACCAGTCCGCAAAATTTCGCTGAAGTTGACTTCGGAACTTGTGTCCTCTTTCTGAAGGTTGGCTTTGCCTGACCCGCGAAAATCCTCCGATGAATCACCATGTGATTCTTGAATCAACTCATCATCTACTCAGGTCCCCAACGGTTCACATGAAATTCTAATGAGAAACTAAGAAAGGAGTGCTCGAATTATAGGAATACTTGGACAGGAGAGTGCTGGGCACGCATACACGACGAGCGGGAATAACCACAAAACCGGTCGTGCGCTTCTGGAGTAATTTTGTTCACTTATCCGTATACGAAATATTCTCATTCGAATGAAGAAAATGTGTGATCTGCCGATGGGCGTCAGCTCTCACATGCCCAAGGTTGAGACTCGTCAGTTGAAGAAATATTAGATTTATTCAACATGAACACCAAATTGTTTTTCTGTTGCAAGGACGTTGCTCAGTGTTGAGCAGGTGAACCTAAAACAGCATTATCCTGCTGCGTTGGGAAACAGTGGGGTGGGGTTGAGAAACAGCCTGGAAAAGCTACATTGCCACTGGGAGACCTGAGGTAGGAAACTTGTGCATGGAAAGCCAGTCGAAAGAGATGATCTCGACAGCAATATCTCGCATAATCCCAAAAACTTGACATTACTTTCGTGAGAGCACGGTAAATCAACTTCCACGTGTAAGGCATTTGAAAAAAATATTCGACTGTTTCACACAGTGTTGGGAGCTATGGCATAAACTGAGACGTGTCTCGTTTCCTCATTAAAATACAAATTGACGACAGTGAAGTTTCCCGAGTGCATAATAAACTAGCAACACGGTCAAATGGCATGCTGTATGATGAATTAATCGGTAGCAAAAATAATGACAAGTTTTCCTCTTCTCCCATAAAACTTGAATAGATGATTGAATAATACACTGAATGACCAAAGTTGTATACGCGCACCTTTTACACGAAACAAATTTAAGCTTGGCCACACCCAAATACAAATGGGTCTTCCAGTAACGAGGAGGGTATATTTCCCGGCCTGTCCTTACAAGACGAACAGAACAACGACTACTATTCATGCGATTGGTCCTGAATAATGTGGAATCATGCTGATTGAATAAACATCTGCGAACAAGGAGCAACAACTTCCGCAAAATGATTGATTCTCGTCCACAAAGCTTTCTAAGCATAATACCACAAGACCTCGTACGTGACACTGTGACGTGCCAAATGTGGTCTTATATTCAGTTAGACCATGAGTCGTACGTTAGCAGAGGCGCAAGAACTAGATTCGTTGGTCAACGGCTCTTCTGTTACCCCTTAGGAACACTGAACTCTTGATTTGAATTTATCGAAATGTGTATGGCCTGGACTACCAGTAACTAGATTCCAACACTTTGCGAGCCTAGCGTTTCGCTTTCAAACGGTGAAAGTGAAATCTTTTGACAAAATGCCATTTGCGAGGCTTCTTGTGGCAACCCTGATAGAAGGCATCGTCAGAACGACCTCTGGATTTGTCTCCCACAGGATTCTCTTCACGTGATTAACAGTCACCTTAATAGTTGAACAGAAAAGGCTAGAACCATCAACCAAATATAATAAATGTATTGTAAAAGTCCGGGCTCCAAAACGGTACATTAAGACAATGAAAGCAAAATCAGACAACGGCAGAAAATACCAAATGATTTGCGTGATTCGAGAGCAGAAATTCGTGCAAGTGCGACAAGAGTGGAGGTACACAGACCACTTGTCCGACAAAACAAACGCAGCTAAAGAGAAATCACAAAATTCATTTTGTACCTAACAGCAGATCCTAAAGCGAACGAAGTCAAAAAATGGTCGATTTTTTTCGCCATAGAAGTCCCATTCGGATTGGAATTCGGAATTAATTGACGTAACTGGTAAACATTTCATACTGGAAACCACAAGAGACCCACGTTTCACCCAGGAACTTATTAGTAGCAGAGTGAATCCAAAAGTGGTCATCGCCATATTTGCATCTGAGACTGAAAGTTATGACACTGATAGGAATTCCTCTAGCCTGGAACTATGCGGTCGATGACAGTGAGAAGAATTCACCAACTAGAAGTCACGTAAGATCTACTTACTGGTCATTTGTATATATTCCAGTTAGACCGGAAAGCGGTTGGCCGAAAGCTATCAAAATAGAACCGGTGCAATAAAGCGCGGAATCGAACTGTCTGTGCTTATTGGAATAACACCAAACTCGGACTTAGGACAAAGAACGCAGTCGGTAGAATTCTCATTGTAATTTGCGTGGAATATCATTCTTGGGACACATTAGAATCACTGATAATCTCAGACTTCGCCCCTTCGATCCCGGTCTCCAGGATTCTAATTGGCTGGTAAGCAGCTGAAAAGCTCCAACAAACTGTCACGTGACTTACACATCGGAACATCAGAAACTGACGAGATAAAAATCAATGTAGCGGTTTTGTGGACATAAAGAATGTCGTTCGGATGAATGTGACATTTCACGCGAACTATCAATACTGCTTATCGGCTCAAAGGCTTATGGAATTGAGTCAGTGAAACGAAATCGAGGGGAGGAGTAATGCCTTCATAACTGACGCGTTAGTGACCACCTTGCCAACACTGGAGCTTGCAACCGAAGTTTACGGATGTCAGTCGAGCATTCTAATCCACACCTTGAACACCAGTACTTAACGTGGCAAAGCGTACATCATGATCACTCGTGCTGGTGTTTTACAAAACTTTCCATCTTAAGTCTGATAGCTAAAAGGGTCGCAGACATTAGACAATCATTTATCAAGGCGTATCGTGGTTCCGATTGCATCGTAAACATTTGGGTCACGTCGTTATTTTAAAACAAGCCAAGGTTTACAGGTCAATTCTGTCTGTGGTGTATGTGTGAATGCATTTTCCTGTAGACTAGCAAAATTGAACTGCATGCGAATTTAGAAATAACTTCACACGTTAACTTAGTGATCTAATAAGAACGAGCAATAGAAAATTTTGCCGTACCTACAGAGAATCCGATTATCGCCAATTTTCGATTCGTCTGTCAAGACCGATATACTCTAGGGCGCACAGGACGAAAATGTGCATGAAGTCACTCGGATTCGTGTGACAGACGAACTGTGATTAAATTATCAAAAAGGATCTTAATACCAAAGTCAGATTCGTAAGTGCACAATAATTGGTCTACTGGAACCAAACTTTCATGGTTAAATGATGACCATCGTAAAATTCAGATCTGGAGCCTCCCGGGGTACCAGTTCTGCTATCGAAGATTATCTGGTTTGGCAACTTATGAATAGACTTGGATCACTTCAGAAATTCCCGTATATTTGGTATACAATAAACAGCAACAGTAACGTAGTGCAAGAAAAATGGCTAAAATCCAAAATCACATGTTGTGAAAAATCGCCGGATTAAACTGCAAGAATGCATCGGTCTTCAGAAAACCAATCAACGTCATGAATCAGACGGCTGAGCTTGTCAGCACCAACTAGTGCGCAAAATCCCAGTTAGTACCAATTGATCAGTTACAAAATGAGCAAAATCGTAATCGGTGATTCGATGCCCTTTCAGCTGCACACATTGACATATTCAGGATCATGGCCAGATCGATAAACGAACATACTAACTTCAGTTACATCTGCGGACAAAAGACAATTTTCTGCAAACTTGCACGAACGGATTCCATGTGGCCTAAAGAATATCCATAGAAAGCAACCTATCAGGGTGAAAAATTTGCCACAAAACCGTTACCCAGATGAGACCGCTTGCTTTATTCATGATGAAATGAGGTCAGCAGCAAATCGCAGCAACAAGATAATAAATGGCTTAATACAGATAATTGTTTGATTCCTTCACAGGCTATCATTATCTTAAAACCACCGAAAATGTAAAATGCTGCTACACCAAACACTGAAAGTTTGTAACAATATATGATACAAAAAAGCAGTACGTGTTTGATTCAATCCGACTCGATTCTATACTATCGAATGCCGTAAGAATCTTCCCTAGACTGGCAGCTACGTTATTGACAAGTCATTCCTACATATATCAGTCAGAGTGAAACATCCTTGGCAGAATAATTCCTGAACAGTGGTAGTCGCTATAACTTGGCTTCTTCGATTCTCGATCGTTATGATCTAGAATGGCTGATCGATAGCTGAAGGCAGATGTTAGCACGTCACACACTTTGTCTGGTGACCTGCATATGGAACGATCACAAAATCCCTAGACGAATTAACCATTTGTGCTTGACTTAGCTTTCAGATTAATCATTCGTGAATACGTTCCCTACTCGGCAACCATAAGAGTGAGGTGAATTAGAAGGGATGTAGTGAATGGTGTTTTTTCATTTGGAATATTACTGGATGTATTCATCTACCGATGATTATTCGCGACAGTAAACTTGCACACTGCCCTCTGTTGGTAGCACAGTAAGATTACCAGTGGATTAGTAATTGGAAGTCAAGATTTGATGGTTTTGTTCTCTGGTCTCTGCAACTCAGAATTTTCTTTTCAAATAAAAGTACGCGATAATCTAATTGATCAGAAACCGTTTTGAAGGTGATCTGATGAGAGTGGCTTACCGTGTTGTTTTTGGCAGTAACTCATATGGAGCTGATTCCAAATTCTGTTTGACAAGGTCTAGTTTTTTGGGTATAGTGTTGTTGCATGATGTCAAAAGGAACGGAAATCAGATGAAAGGGCCTCATTTTTCTGGCACAGGAACGAGCGAATGACAACGGAGAACATAGTATCAGATATGAAAGCATATGGGTCCATCTCAGCGAGGTGTCCGTTAGCCATTACGAATTATTTTTTCTTTGGTGTAGACCACGGACCCGCATGCGGTGTCTCTGACTGGATGATCGGTCGACTGTGTTTTAGGCGCATCAAATAAGTATGCTCATTGCAAAACTTTGCAGTGAAAAATCAACTACTTTCCTGTCAGATTTTGTAGCTTGGAAGCAAATTTCCTTGATGGTAGGTAACATCCTTCGAGAAGAGTTCTAAAATAACATGATTTAATCACTGAGTTCGCATCGTTTTCTACAAAGGTTTTTCCTTTATGTTGTCGCTTGAGTTATTTAATTATCAGTTTAATCTGACCTTCAAATATGTGGATCATCCGATGCTCTTTTGGCGCACTGTCCCTGGTCCTGCCTGCTGGTCCTGAATCCAGCCAATTCCTCACCCGTTCCCGTGGCTTGATATAAGCAAAAAACATCACAGTGATCGGGGGACAGTTTGTAAATTGTTCTAAAATGTGGTCCATATTTTACTCAAAAATGTACACGTTATAAAAATAAATTCTCCTTCTAAAATGCTTGAATCCTGCGGCAATGGTCAACGCTGATATCCGCGTGAGGATTGAAATTTGCAGAAAAGTGAAACATGAATGATAGTGCATTGTGAGAAACTCCGTAGTCTGTGTACGAGTTCCTCGTGTTTCGCCTGCGGAAAGCAATAACGGCCTTGACCAGTCCTGGCATGCCGCACGTCGGCTGATGACTCTGTGTGTGTGTGTGTGTGTGTGTGTGCGCGTGGGGTTCCATTTAGTTAATTCACAAAAAACATTTTCCAATCCAAGTAGAAGTGAGAAGTTCCGCACGAGCATATTATTTCCTCTCTACGTGCTATCAGCTGGGCTGAAATCCAAAATCCTAGGCGGCCATGGGAGCGGTTCTGTCGGTCTAGCGTTTTTATTGCCTTGAGTGGGAAATTTACTTGCTGATAAAATTTATCCTTAGAGTATTCCTCGCTGTCAGCTCTGTGAATCGCCATCACAGACAACGCCTCGCAACACAGCAACCTAGTGAAAAGATATTACCGATATCATCTAAAAAGCTGATGGATCATTTGAGACACAGAAGGAGTTTTGATGGGTGCGACAAACGCCAGTGGCAAAGCTTTAGGATGATATATGCAAGCACAAACGTCGGAAATGGAAAGAAAACTTCCAAGAACAGATTTAAACTCGCATCTTTGCTTTTCCATTTAGGAGTTGGCCGAGAGGAATGTGATCAAACTTGGTGCTATGAAATGCAAAATTACGTCACCCCGTAGTAAGTGGGATAAAGCATAAATCTAGTACCTCCGTGTACTTGGTGACACGTTTTGGTCTTGTGTAATCTGAAAGCGATCATAGCTATGACTTATAACCCAGCTAATTCTTGAACAATGTCTGTCAAGGTCATATGTGAGTCCACGAAGTTGAATCTTAATCAACTCACTTGGATTCAGTTGTTGAATTATTTGCCTGAATGACCCTTTTCATTCTCGCTGAGATTTCTATAACTCACACCTATGCAATGAGAATGAATAAAACTGGATCAGAGCAGAAGCTGGGGTTTAAACAAATATTCACCAGTTCACTTAGGAGACAAATATATTTCAGACGAGGTCGGATTTTTTCCGTGCTCTCAAATCTAAGTAGAGTAAGGCGGAAAACATGCCTCTCGTATCAGCAGCCGAAAACAGATAGCAGTTTCGTTGTACTATGGGCAGCAAGTATGGAAGCGATGTGACCACAATAGTGATTGAATATAATGGAAACATTATGTCCGCCAGATTCTGACTAGAAATCGAGAGTTTCCTACAGGTATCGTCTCTTACAACATATTTGAAGCTTGTAATTGGTTGACGCGCCTATAACGTGTGTTAACCATATCTACGGGTGCAGATTCTCTCCGTGGGTATTGGCACCCAAGTCACTCAAAACGTGGATTCAGAAGATAAAATAATATGTAGCATGGTAAAGGATTTAAATGTTCACTCGATTGCGGCCTAAAATTAGTCAAATTATTAATCAAATTAGCCAGCCTTGATTATTATTCCGTTACCACACATGTAATCCCCGGCCTATCCTTAGCCCCGGCCAAATCGCTCCACTCCTGCGAGAAATCGGTAAGCATTCGTACTTGCCTGTAACCTGATTGTTTGCTGTACTAGACTGTGTGCTTCGCTTAATTATGTAACCACTGTACCAAATATCATCTTGCCAGCGTGTATGGACTTTCATTCTTTCTAGTGATTCAGGATAAAACATCTTTCAGCCAGTTTGATCGGGCTGATTTTTTAACAATTTCGGGTTTCAGGTCTGTATTACTTCCTATTCGATGGTTGGAAATTGTACGTCCCGAGTCAATGTGATAGTCGGCGGCAAACTTACATGATACTATTAAATTAACAGTTTAAGAAGCCCAGTAAAGTAATTCATTCAATTTTGTCCACCATCTCTTTGACTTGTTTTCTACCTGCCCGTCGTCGTGCTTCACTGTGCTGATTCGCCTGTTTATTATTCTTACCGCCTCCACGGTAGTGTTTTTGAACTATGGGTTGGGTGTAAATCTGTCCGCTTGTTCTTTAACAATAAGCGAAAGACACATTCAAGTCTTCAGTTCACAACAGCTACTAATGAACTCACGCCACTAAGACGTTTAGCATTAGAACAGCGGCACCAGTCAATAGCCTGAGTGATTCACACTGCAGAATTTACACTCAGCGACTAAATCGATTTATCCGGAGGACTAGCCATTTACGGTCGTTCGGTGAGCCAGATCAACAGTTTATTTTGCGCATACAAACTGAAGGCGTGGAATTCCTATATCTTGGTTTCCCGAATCTACTAACAATTTCTATCTGAGGTGCGAAGTACTTGGGGTAATTCAAGTCATAAATTGTACTTATCGAACGCGATGACACCAGCGTCAAGGCTTGCAATTAGGAAATTTGGCAACGAGCAACGTGGTTTGTGCATCGGCCGCATCAGTGATCCGTTGGTAGTCTTTGTGCGATTTGGTGGAAGATTTCGATCTCTAGCCGCTCAAACCAACAGAATGTATATCGAAAGGGACAGTTCCTTTTTTGTGATCTGAACTATCGATTACGTCTTTCCAAATGTACTTTCTTATCTAGGAACAATTTAGGTATGTGATTTATTTTAAGGTTCAGTTTAGGATATTCACGGTTCGAAGCAATGCAGTGTCAGTTCTGATCGAAATAAGATAGTGAATGGTGATGAACAAGAGATTTTACTCATGATTGCTTTGAACACTCATCATGTGGGAGCTTCTGCTCGACCGAAATTAGACCAGCCGTAAGTTCTGAAAGATTCTTCGGTTGGATCGTGTGCCAAATATTTTGAGACTATTTGAAACCAGTGTAACAGACGATTTTCATGTTCTGGCAGTCCGAGACCTCCAAATGAGATGAAACTGAACGATAAACCGAATGCCTGGGGGAGAAAAAGAGTGGTATATAGGGGAGATAAATGTGTTTAATTGGGGCACAAATACATTGTCGATTTGCTGCCTACATAAAACTTGGATTTGAGGCTCCAGTCGATGAGTAAAAATAGTAGCCACAAACAAAGTACCGATCCCATAGCTCGAAGAGTATGCGTGGGCAAAACCGATGATTGCGCCAATCCTTAGTCTTTACAACCGCTCATATCACATGGTTGCCGAACCTATTACTGACGTCTGTAACGATAGATCAGTATCAAATTTGGTCCACAGACTAATAGTCCTCGCGAGGTGTCAATAAACCAAACTCAGTAAGTTTCGTGCGCGAATGTATTTGTCTGCCCATATGAAATGTGCGTTTGTGTATGTGTGTGAATACGTTGTTAGGGTAGGCTTGCTCTCCACAAGATTGATCTTCAGTCACGGTCAATAGATACGTATCTGCCCCACAAACAATAATAATAAGCTTTATATCGCTAACAATCATTACCTGAATTGAGAACAATATGATACCAAATGGTAGGTAACTTTCTTTTCTTGTTTGGAAAGGAATTTCGTACGTGCCAGTTTCACCACCCAAACATTTGTCCTTTCAAAACCCCACATACAAACAACAAGTCGTGATCTAACCCTTGTTTGAACTTTTTGCTTGATCTTATTTAGTTTATTAGGTACAAATAATGTTGGCTGAGTAAGGGAAATAGCGTTCTCGTTGAACAACTAGCCGGTACGTGACACATGATGAAAAGAAACATTCTAAATAATTTACGTAGTTCAAGCAAGCGAACTGAAGGCGATCGGACAAGAAGAGTTGATAGCATCTGATATTGTTGTTACTGAACTTCAAAGCTCAAATCCATATCCCCAAGAGCGAATTTTGAAGATGCTTCTGTTCTCATGCCCAAGCCCTGCTAAGTCTCCGTAAACAAATTGCTCATCTGCATATAACCAGATGAAATAACTGGAATTGGACCAGTGTATTTTGGCTATCTAAATAGACTCTTAAATCAGGAAAATTTGTCCCACTGTCACTGAACGGCGCCACGGCAGTTTTCACTTTCTCAAACATCCTGAAAGCAATTTCTTCCCCATCGATCATTTAACGACTTAGCACTGTTCCAACCAAATGTATACCTGGTGAATCCACAATCTGATATATGTACCTTTGTATATAATTATATATTTATATATATATATATATGTCCATATATATATACCCATATCAATCCAAATAAAAAATTATCGTCACAGTCTTATTCCCAGTCATAAATCTGTTTGCACTGCGTTAATTTATTAAGATTAGTCAGACAATAATCCTATAGTCCAGCAAAACGAAAGGCAATTCTATCAGTAAACTTAACGAGAAAGTTGTAAAAAAGCTGAGCACTATGCTAGTAACTGGACGATCATCAAATTTTCACAAGAAAGCATATGATCAAAATAAAAGAGCGACGGAACTCAGATTAAGATAGCCGGGTGAGTTCAAGAATCCGGAAGGTATTTAACAAAAAATCCCAATCAGTCGTTAAGAATGAACAGGTATGTTTTTCACTCTATGAATACAATGCGGGCTCGAAAAGCCACACATTTAATTCACCCAGTGTTCCTTGTTTGCCTCCTGTTGCCTGAGAGGTGATTGACTGTCGCCACCTCGACCTATTTACATTCTGTTCTTATTGAGAAAACCGTACTCTAGGTCACTGTCTTTATGCCAAACCATGTAGTCAATGAGAATTCCCAGCCACAATTTATCAATACTACGAAGATAAAGTTATTCAAACACAGGCGGTCTTCGCACCTCTTTGTAGATACGACTTAATACCGTACTCATTGGTGTTCTACTATTCAAAAGCTTTTGTCTTTTGCATAGTTCATCAGCCTTATGGTTGATTTATCACCATTTTTGTTTTGAGCAGACAGATAGCAACTCGATTCGGAGCGTATCACTACAAGCTTAACATTTGTAAAGTTGAACTGAGCTGATGTACTGTCAAATCAAAACATACTCTGACTGAATTGTACCGATCAAACTATACCACTCAAGTATTGTAGACACCATTCTAATTTTATGTTACTCTTCTGGAAACGGCTGAATAAGGGTTGCACAGTTTGGTGCCCTGGTGAGTAGACATTTCTGCGGTGGATAATTGCAGAATTATGAGATTATCAAATAAGCGACTAATCGCGTGTAAAGTCCATGAGTGATACGAAATGCAAATCAGGACGGATATGCAAAAAAATTATCTGCTCTTGAGGTACCATGATCTCTATAGATGATGACGAGAAAGAAATATTAAATCATACTATTAACGATTTAACGAATGGGGACAAATTCAATTGATTTCATTTACTGAATATCATTACTAACGCGGTCTCATGTGTAGCCAACAAAATAACTGATCTCGGACCTAAACCGTGAGTGATCTCATCCACGACTTTGATCCTGCCCTATGCTGGACACGAGAAAGTGAAATCAGCTTAGTTATTAATCACGTTGTCATTCTTTTCGTCTACAGACCGCCGGCTGGTCTGCCGGATCAAGGAGAGAATGAATTCCCACAAAGTCAAAAGCACCGGTCTGGTATTTGCATTCCCTCTGGACTAATGAACTGCAATTTCTGACCACAGAAATATCACTGTGATGGATTCACATGCCACACGCACAGTAAGTTTGGAATTCAAGGCCACTTGAGCCTACCAGTCGACCAGTAAAAATCCTGGTAACCTAGGGAAACATGAAAAGAAATTCATCTAATGCCTTTGGTTCAGATATTTTCTGCGAAATTTGTGAATGGATCTTCACGCAATTTCCAGTCTTTGAGGTCTCTATTACCTTCAATAGGGTATTTTGTAGTTGGTTGATCAGCAATAAGCACTGGAAGTTCGAGACCTTGTGGTCTAAAGCAGGACCATAGCTAGGAAGTTGATATTATCTGTTCTGACAGATAATACTATCTACTATTTAATGTCGCCAGGCCCAGTGTTCGAATATGTGTATAACAAGTGGTGCTCTGCCACTGACCCTAAGGTTCCTTAGTAATACATATATATTTTAGAGGTTAGTAGGGGTACACTGAGTTATATATATACATATACATACATATATATATAAATATATATCACATTGGCCTATATGCAAACAAATAAAAGCCAGCTTATACATCAGCCCCTATCATACCGCATTGCCCTGTCAATTTTTTATGCAGCTCGGAAATTTCACTGACAAATTTCAAAATCACTAAATAATGAAAAACGACACCAACTTTTCTCAAAGAAAGAAGCAAAATGCAAAAACAAGAAAGCCAGTTCACTAACTCACGATATCGATTAGCAGAAATCCAGCATACTTCATTGAATCTACATCGAAAATTGCCTGTTTGTTTTCACCTGAAAAGAATTTGTGATGGGAGAAAAACTGAAATATTATTGTGATTTAGTATTGAAAAATTATTAATTTTCGACAGAAGAGAGAGCAGTGAATGAAGAAAACGTGAATTAAATTTCGAACTATCACTAACATTCTTCGTTTTTACTTTTTTCAAACCCGAATTTCGGCTTGCGAAACCGGGTAGTGTCGAACACACGAAAGATTAGTGGATCCCGATCAACAACCGATGACTTGCTTGTGCAGAATGCAAAAACTACCGTGTTCAGTGCACTATACCAAAATTCTATTCCATATTTTCGGCATCGTTGGCACATGGACTGTACACAGATTCGTTCCGCATATATATACATATATATATTATTTGAAAAAGTTTCTTGACTGTTATCTGATTGAACTCAATGCTGATCCAAACTAGCAAGTTCGACAACAAACTAATAACATTACAATGTTCCACAGGTCAATCAGATTTGGTCTAACGGGCAGGTAGTCGGAAAACTTAAGTTTTCATTCCTAATCCATTGATATCAGTCGGGTCTGGCATGTGTAAACGTGGTGACTAATTGTGAGGCAGATTAACTCCACATTGCAATCACAAATCTGGTATACGTCGTTGACAGATAATCGAACTATTTAAGGTGGCAGCTGCAACACAATCACAGCGAACTATTTCTAATTCCAACTCAGTGTGTTTGTTTACTTAGAATATATTCTGATGCACACTTTCAGGACTGAAGTATATAAAAATAAATCATCAATCCATATACTTGAGATCGACGAATAAAAGCTGTCAAACTGGGTGGATTTGATTTATCAATAAATTCTCATCAGAAGGTATAAATATGTTGGATTTTACAGTTTCGAAGTTCACTTGGCGGTTGGCTAGCAGCTCGGACGTCCTAGAGGCTGTAGTTTGTGGCTCACGAACATTCACCTCAGATCCTCTTCCACTGTGAGCTACGATTTATACGGGTTAATTCCTAACAGGTTGAGTGGAATCGTTGTATGCCGCTTTCACGAATTTCGGTGCTAGGTCGATCATTTCCATGAAAGGTTTTCATTTGTTGTTTGTGTGTTTAAAACCGGATTTTACTTCGTTTTAATATTTGCACTTGTTGATATCTGCCACTATGTTCAATTTCTGAGCCTAAGTTCGCAGCTGTCTCGGTGTATCGCTGCGACTATCCGGCTATCATCATGTGACCTATCGAAACATTCTTTCACCATGCCCTAGCTCACTGGAGTTGCTTGAAATGCGTATAATTCAAATTTATTTCTCGTTAAGGAAACCGGGTAATACTAGAGATGAATGACAGAATATAGTTGAGAGTAGATAATTCCATGAATCAAGCGCAGCGCGCTGAAGTTCCGTGTTGGGGTTTTGTCAAAAGGGGTTTGACAACAAATTATTCCTGTACCGGTGGACCAAATGCTGTTAGTCTAGCACCAGACGGAGTGACCATAATTTCCAATTTTTATTTGTAACTAACCGCATCAGTTTTCCAAGCTAATGCACTCAGTGTTCAGAAGGTCAAACGAATTCGTGGTGTTCTGGATGCATCCTGTTTCAATCCACAAATATGATTCATCACACAAGAACTCACTTTGTACGTAATTTATTGCTTGAATTAGTTCCGTTATCAGGCAACAGTCTATCACAGCCTTTGAGCTAACAAGCCAAGCGGAGGAGCACACTTGTACCTTACTTCCCTCTGTTCTTTCAGTTGTTTGCTCGTCAGATACACAGATATCACCCTCGACGGCTAGTAATCTGGACATATTGCATTCCTCCTCTCTTCTCTTAGTCGGCGTAGTTCCATTCACTTCATCTAGAGGATCGTCACTGGTTCTACCGGTCTCAGTTAAATCTTGAGTAACCAACCGTAATTTTGTCGAACTCCATCGTGCCACAGCAGCGATGCTTGGACTGGATGGAGTACCCAGCTGAGACGGGGGTCGTAGAGTTGAGAGTTTTCTCGGACCGCTGCCACTACCAGATCCTCTATCCGATCCGGATGACACGATTGACTGGGGCATATTCGAAGAGGCCAGAAGTGTTTGTGCCCCGATGCGCTCATGGAGCATGGCCCAACATTGTGCATCCTGAATGGAAATTAAATTCGGAAAAGAGTAGGGCCAGACTGCGTCATCATTACTCACAAATCATGGCGTTGTCTTCTAAATGTAGATTATATTTACCGTGAGATTAGCAAAACTGAACTTTCACTCAGAACCACTGAGCAATAGCTTATCGATTTGTATTTATAGTAAGTTTTAATGAAGTGGATAAAGTTCATTCATCGAAATTAATGGGTAGTAGACGGCAAAAACGCTGTCCTCCGGCTCATCAGCACATCTGACCAAATTTGAACACCGTGGTTCTATTTCACTTCAAGTTTTAGTGTGACGGTTGTCTATTTTTCCGCGCGCCACCCCGTGCACGTTTTGGCTCCAGTGGCTTAAAGGTATGCCTCTTCCACTACACTCATACGTGAAGTATTCTGATATACATGATGAAATCTTTTCCCAAAAGAGTATAGTATCAGAGGAACATGAAAATACAATTTTATAAAATAGTCACTGCTGTCTTTTGTCTAGCAGACAAGAGCATTAAGGACAGGCCACATAGCTACTGCATGACTGAATTAGATTCTGCACCATATTGCATACCATTTCACGCTGACTATAATCCCCTTCTGTTAAACGCGGATAGCATCAATAGAATACAAGGAAAATGTAATTTCGCATTAGACTCTCATTTGAATCATTTTTGCAATTTGGAAAAGGTCAGCATTTAGAAAAACACAAAGTTCCACAATGCAGATTTTCGTTTCAAGTACCATATTACTAACTTCTTCAAAAGGTAACAAGAAGGCAAGTGAGCGTTTCATACGTCTATTGCGTGTCAAAACAAGTCCTGATCCACAAAACCTGTTTATCTTTCTTTTCCGAACCATGCTCACGAAAGTTCCGTGTTCTGATTAGCTTAGCCTTCCCTGGCCGATTTGGCGATGTGCCAAACACACTTGCTCTTGTCACTTTCGGCCTCCTTCTAGCTGTGTTGATCCGACTTTTCTGAGCGACAAATTGGACCGTAGTTCTCAACCGGAGAAATCATGCTGTTCTGACTATGCCACGCTTTTTTGTTGGCACTGCGGCCCTTGTCTGTTGGACAGTTTTTGACGTAGCCGTTGGTACTCTTTTGAACGACAGCTTTTGATTGGCTGGTGTCTTGCAGTTGATTACCTCTTCCATCTCATGCATCACATGCACCTTTACTGTATTCCTAATCCAGGTCATAAATTGATCACCGTGTCGATTCTTCCCGTCTTGTTTAGCAAGTTTGTGAATAGCACAAAGAGGAAGATAGTAAGCAATGATATGCAGAACGTGCTCAGGTCATCATAAGTGAGCTAGACTGCTCATATCAGCCGGAGAGTGACTGTCACCAGCCAAGAGACTACAATGCAGTTCATTATTTCTCACTCAGTGATCTTACATGAACCCGGAAATGAGATGAAGACATCGGTAATGAAATACTACGAACTTATCCGCTTAATCATCACCAAAGAAATCAAAACGATCCAACTACTATTCGTCGAAACAGTTAACTTTCTGAAATCCCCTCAAACCGACAATATTCGAACTCAGAGATAACAACTTTAGCACTAGGTGAACGATGAGTTTATGTTCATTCTTATTCTGCTATTTTACCCTTATTATTTGCAAAAACTGAACGAGGCAAATCAACAATAGGAATAACAAAGGTTTTAGGAATATGCATGGAACAAAGAAGGCTTCTAGTGCGCATGGCATTTGACTTCGATGCACCGTAGCGTCGTGAGGCATTTGAGCTTTTTGAACCGATTAGCCTAATGCGGCTGTTACTGTTTGGTCTACATACGTGGTCCGTCGCAATATGCAATCATACCTTGAGGTGTCCACTTCTAACTAGTATCCAAAAGTAACTTTGGTCGAAAATTAATGAGTACGGTATCGCAACATGGCACAAGTAGTTAGACTTAATATTCACACTCCCCCATTCCCAAATCGAACGGTTGGTGATTACCAAATGATAGGAGGTAACCGTTGGAAAATAAAATAGTGCAAAAAATTAATTCTAGTTAATCCAAAAAATGACCGTAGTAACTTATTTATCAACAACTATCCAGTTAAAATAATACCACATCCCGAGGAAGCCCAGGTTACATTCCCCCTGTTAGGTAACCGGACCGGCGTCTCCATTTCCTCACGGATCTGATGGAGTAGAAATTGCGAGAAGTCGAGGCAGTCTCATCCGAAATTTGCACCATTTTTTGTGGTAACTAAAGCTCAGGATTCCAGTCTGATTTTTTGATCCGCCATTTTCATGTGATTTTTCCCACTCTTAGTCATTGACCAAAAATGGTAGCACCTGTGCCAGTCCCTTGTTGCTGATCGGTCGGTCTAGGAGGGGAAAGACTTCGATGACTGTTCTGTGGCTAGGTCAGTTATAACGACTGATTCACCACGTGATGAACCGCTTCACAATAAAATTCAATGTTATACTGTTAAACGTAAGCACTATGTTTCTAGGTACCTATACTGTTTCTATTTTTTTGCAATTTTTTCATTCCAGAAATACATACACTCAAAATGTCTGTGTTTCAAGAAAACTTGTCCTGCCTGGTGAGCTGTTCACTTAACACAATGGTCGGCCATTTCTATTCACTTACCAGATTGTGGCCTACTCCTCTTGTGATAACTAATATTCAAAACTCTCATCAACGTATAGGTATAGGATAAATGATTGCATGATGAAGGTCAGACGAGAATGGTTAATGAATTCACCACGGAAGAATATTCAACACCACAAAGATGGTATCGATCAATATTCGGACGGCGATTGGATGGATTTACAGCCATTGAGAACAGAAATGCCCCATAAACGACAGGATCGTTAGATTCGGGGGACTAACTGTTACGACCAACCAGAGTTGCATACACGGTACATTTTACCTGGAAACATCGGCACTAGTCCAAAAACATTTTCCTTGTAAAGGCATTGGGCAGAGTGACCACTGCAACCAGCGATAAGCAACTCGCGTGAGAATTTTTAAGAGACATCGGCATCCATCTTTTAAGGCTTCCTTATATATATATATGTCTGGGTTTATATTGCTTGCCAAACAAAAAACGGTATATTGTGGGCGGAGTTCGGGATAGTAGAAAAGTAAACTAACAACAATTAGGTGTGATTTTATTATGTCCTAGTTTTGTTCTTCTTTTGTCAGTTCTACTGAGTGCAACAAAAAGGTATACTATGATCACGGTTTCGAGTAATATCCACAAGGGGAAAAACTCGGTCCCCATGATTCTTGCTAGCCTAACCTGGTAACCGAAATGGTCTTACGTGCGGTGGGGAATTTTGTTAGCTTCTTCACTCTTTTGCCCCGAGCTATCGTTTGACTTCTGCGCTCTTTCTTCCTGCCAGGTGCTTGGAGCATAAATAACCCGCTAGACAACAAGTATCGGGTAGGCGTTCTTAGTATGTGACCGGGCCATCGGAAATGATTTTGCAATATGGTTCTCTACAAAGAGGAATCGATTGCTCATACACTCGGTCGCACAATTTAGCGTTCTTGATGCGTTGCTGCCATCAGACACAAGCAATACTTCGTAAGTACCAGGCATCAAACACAGCCGCAGCGGTCATGTTTCACAACAGCAGAGCATTACTGGGACATGGTAGTGTTATTGTGACAGATGATAACCAGTCCAATGAGTTGGCGTCCCAGACTTCAATTCTGTTATTATCTGTCTTTATAAATCTAAAATTTCTAAGATATTTTGGAAATGCATTTCTTTTAAATATTCTGCGGTTGGAAATCTTTATATGGCCGTAAAATGATTCACCAAATCTCTCGCTGTGATTGGCTGTTTCGCTGATCAATCAAGGCCATCCCACAAAGCAATATAAACGATAGAGCTCACTTGACTTCTGACTTGCGTTGGTAGGTCACCAGCGAACTCGCGGCCGTGTCCGGTGTTCGTCTTCTCTCTCTCTTTCGCTAGCTGGTTGGGGCGGCCGTTTGAATTTCGCGCTCTATTTCTGTATGACTGCCTACTCAAAGGGGTATCTGATCCGTTCCATTTCGTTGTGCGACTATGGGACTTGAAGGCTGAAGTCGGAATCAATGTGTCTGCAGCCTCAGCATGCGTTTGTGTCCTGCTAGACCGCAAGCTTTGTGCTAGTGGGCATCTTAAGGTTACGCTTCGGAGACATCGGTGGTCGAACACAGAAAGTTGCCGGGCATCCTCAACGCGGATAGGCCAGGGCTCACAGCAGCAAAGAAGAACACTACGAACTGTGACACTGTGCACCATTCCCTTGAGGGAAAGCCGGATGTCATGGCGGTGCCACAATTATCGCAGGTTCGCGAGAGATGCGCTGTCTTTCGCAATTCGTAATTAGACCTTCTCCACAACACTTCTGTCAGGTGTGATCAGGCTCACGAGGTACTTGAAGCTATTAACTACTTCTAACCGACCACCACAAATGGTGAATACAGGTATAGGCTCCTGCCAGTCCTGTAGAAGTAACTTTCAATTTGAAGATACAAAGCACATACCGTACCTACATACCTCAGTCGCCAAGCGGTCCAACGCACGTACAACTGCCTGTGCATTGTCACTCAACAAGCTCATGTCATCGGCATACTCTAAGTCAAGAACTCTGCTCCATTGTCTAAAACACCAGATAAAGCGTTCGGTAGAACATCCTCTATGTCAAAGTTGAGAAGAAATGGGGATATAGAGCAGCTTCGCCGTACTGTGCTGGAGACGACGAAGGGTGGCGAAAGCTGGCCATATGCCCTAACCCGACCTGACGTACGATGACACAACTAGTTGAGAACGGATTCACTTCTTAGGTATTTCATTTCGCAACAAGCAGTGCCATAGTGCAGATCTATCAACTGAGTCAAAGGCTGCACCAATGTTCGTGAACAAGATGACCGTTGGCCTTTGGACGGTAAAACGGTGCTCTGACGACTGTCGGAGGGTACAGATTTGACCAATTCATCCAAGACTAGCGTGAAACCGATCTTATTCCTCACGAATTCGCTCTCAATGCGTGTTGTGTAACCTGCGGAGAATGGCGGACGCAAGCAGGTTTGACGCAATTCAGATTAGACGAATACCCGTGTGGTTAGAGCAATCATTACGCAAGCCCGTTTTGAAGTTCGAAACAACGATCGACTCTCCACACACGAAGAGGGATCGTCTACGAGCACCATATCTTCAAGAACGAAATTTGAGATTCCTTTTTTAGATCTATTCCTCCATCTCGAATTGGAGCTGGGGAAAACTCAGCTCTTTATGACAACCTAACGCTCAGATTTCTCTCATGATCTCCTCCTCAGTTAGGGAATCGATTGTAACAGGCCACCAGATGCTTGCCGGAATAGGTGTGAGAGGCGCTGATGCCGAGGACCAGCTAAATTGTGTCTGAAAGTGCTCCGACAGCATACAAACCGTTGCTTCAGGTAGTACATAGGGGACAACTAAATTCATAGTTCGTTTCGCTCACAAGTGATGCTTTCTTACCGTTAGCTTGAATGAGGTGAAACAGCTTGTGGGAATTTCCCGTAGCGGCAGCCAGTTCCATCTCCAAAACTCGTTAACACTACCAGATCTCGCGATCCTTACTCAAACTTGCCTTGACTTCACGTCTCATTACGAGCCGTGCATCATTATAACCGCTACAAGGCGCGATGGACTCACGTGCACCAAGAAGGAACAGAGACTCAGCACAAATCCAGAGTGTCACAACGCGACGGGTCCGGCCAAAACTAACTAAGCCAGCAGAATGCAAGGCATTATTGATATGCGACCAGTGTTCATGAATGTTTGGAGGTGGGACAAATCCTAGCTTTGCAGCTAGTGCGCTGCGAAAGACTAATAGGCGAGTCGAAACAGATAGGTTGCCGCAATCTAATCGATACTGCAAAATGCATTTTGGGCGCCCACCAGAGCACATTGACAGCCTAGTGCATACTAATGCGTGCTCGGAGTTGAGCGGTGTTCTCCAGTACGACCGGCAGTTTTGTGAACAGTCTCGCCATTTTTCACTAATAGCAATGTGGTCAATCTGGGATCAACGCTGACTCGAAGAGGACAGACGTCAGGTGGTGTAACGACGACGATTAGGAAGTCTGAAACACGCAATAGCGAGAAATAATTGATGCTCTGACCACAAAGTCAACAACCATTCCCTTTTCTAAGCGACAGGAATCGAGACCAAAGGGACCCCTAGATGCACCTCATTCGAGGACAACCAACCTACTCCAGCATTTATGTCCCTGCCAAAGTCACGGTGTCACCCCGCATTGCTGTGTGTAAGAGATAGTGCAGCTTTTCACAGATAGCGTCCTTCAATGCATCTGGGCTGCAATCTGTTGGCACGTACGCTGAGACAACGAACAAGTTGCGTCCATCAGAGAGAAGGCCATTCAATCTGCTTGAACCTCGCAGTCTCCATGCGCATAGCCGGCTGTCGACTGGGATACAGTCAAGTAGTGCAGCCACCGTCCTCTCACTGAGAGCCACATCAAGGCCAGCAATACCAGAAGTCGCAGCCTCGGGGTCCCCAGAAAGACATAAACGAAACTCCACCGAAGGACTAAATGGGGATGCCAATCGGATAACAGAACTGGGGTCTTGAACGCGAGTTTCTTGAATGTAACACACATCGATAGCTAGAGTCTCCAGTGCACGAGCTAAACACCCTTGAGGACCTATACGCATAAGTGTTCACACATTCAAGGTAGCTAGTTTGGACGGGCATCGCGGACGAAGAAGTATATCTATCAATCGACGGAAGCGGGCTCGGTGAGACTTGGATGCAATCTGATGGAGACTGTGAGAGAACACCAACATGACTTATTCCAGTGACGCTATCACTAGCGTGGTCTATTGCAGAACCCAAAGTATGTGAGGTAATCGGCCTGGAGGGGGATGAACGCGAATCAATAGGTGCACTAACAGTTATGTATGGTGGAAGGTCACTCTCTTGAATACTTGTTGAGTAAGAAACGTTCATTCGTACATTAGCCATATTCATTTTTGTTTGTCCTTTGTCCTACTCAGTTGTCCAGTCTTGAATAGGCCTTTTTATTCGAGGACGCACCTCTATCTTTTGCGCAGCCAAGCGTTTACTGCAAGCCAGGAAAGTCATTCCAGACGAGCCGGTGGCCAGGTGATCGGTTCATACTTTTCTTTTGGAAAACCTTTCCGGGTCAGCGAAACACGACAAAGGGCAATGACCTTATTTGGTTGGCAGGCTACACCTGACAGGTCACAGTATCACCAGCGGGATCTTGTGGCATTTTTAGAAAGTTCGCTTACCAGGCTAAAACCTATCACGCACTCGGCACTGCCGCTGCTTACCCGCTGCCGCTTATCCAATAGGCTTTAGTCTACCTTATTCAGGGTTAACCACCTGAATGGTAGCGACCCAAGGACCGATCCAGTAGCAGTTAGCTCTGTCCTGATCGAATTTCTCTTGGATAATAACGACCACTTTTGGAAGCTAAGGTCTACGTTGTCGGTTTACGATCAATGTGAATGATAAAGTTCCGTCCTTCTGAAATGTGCCGAAAGTACTTTATTGATGTTTGTTATGAACAGCCTCAATAGTGGCACCCTGGCAGAACTCTGTTGGAGACAACGAAGGGAGGCAAAGCTGGCATTAGGCTCTAATCAATCCAAAATTTAGGTGATATATGTGTTCGGTGATTGATACGTGCTGTCTCAACTATTGTACAATGTACAGAAAAGCAGTATAACGTAATGAAAACGAAAAGCTAACTGTTGCCTCTTCATTTTTTCTTTACTATGGGTCACTGAATTTGTAGCCGTGTTAAAAAAGAGATATGTGGATGGCTGTCTTTTGTTTTCACTAAAATCTTGGTTTTTCGAGCTCAAATCACGTGTTCCACTGCAGACGACGTTTCTTTCTCTTGTTCCTCTAACTCATACTTACCTCTTTTCGAAAAGGTTCAATAAGCAGTCGAATTTGCGGGTACTTTCCAACCAAATCCGCGTAATAATTCACCATTTCTTCAGCCGTTTTTTGATTCCCGGACACTGGCTCGTACTTGCCTTTCACCTTGAATGTGAAGAGAGAAAATCGACTTCAGGTTAGCCAATTTTTTCTGCTTATTTTTCTATTTCTTTGGAAGCTGTGGCTTACCTATAGAAAATAAGTTTAAAATTAACACGGAAACTTATCAAATCTTCATGACAATATCGGAATTAGGCACGTTTCCCGACAATCTCTCAAGGGTTTCCACGACTGTGAAATTGACGGTTCTTTAGAGCCAAATCAGTTGATAGAAGCATTAGATGACATAGATCATGCGTTCTTTTTTCCACAAATGCAATCAATAAGAGCTATTAGATAATTGGTCAATTATTCACTCGATCTTAATGTAGATGTCAGTGATTAAACTGGGTTCCACTTGAATCCTCTCAGAACTCAGTCTATACTTTGGCTCTTCATGATTGCTTTTCATGTGACTTCAAGCTATCAAAGTCTGTAAAATGCAGTTGATTACTAATCAAAATGGATCGCAAATTCAGCTGACGTTTGGGGCATTGATCCACAAGTCATTGGTGATTTTAAGAGAACAAAGTACCGGTGTACTAAGTGATGAATAAAGTGTGCCAATGTATTCCATGACGAAAAAATTTAAGATTTCCGGATGAAATTGCCTAAGCTTCCCCTATTGGTTTCATAGCTAATGTAAAGAGAGGTAGTAAAGTATGTGTCCCGTTGAATCTAGCAAGATTTAATTCATTCATCCATCTAGGACTAAACAATTTATGATATTAGATGGTGCCGATCGAATTCAAAAATACGTCGGACCCATTAAAATAGGCTTCTGAATAGCAACCCTTCAAACCGTTCTTTTTATTCTGAACTTGGGTTGCATATTTCATAAACTGATGGATTTTTGGAGAAGCAATATGTGAGGTTCAATTGATTTAAGACTAAATTTAATAAGTTACTTGGGTTTTCTATAGCTTGAGCAATCGGATACAAGAAGCACATCCAGTACTAAATGTGCGTGATGTCTTTTGCGAGAACGAATTCCGCCAGGGTCAGCCATAACCGAAAAATACTGATCTTTGGAACATTTATCAAAATTTTTAGTCAAACGACAACGATAAATTTAGCCATATTTTTTTTGTCGACTAAGATTTGCAGTCTTCATGTAAATAGTTTACGTAACTATTTCTGTTTCACGAAATAAGCATAGAGGCTGATTCATTTGTTGACGTACTAACTATTGGAAATGAGAAACAAGTGACTACCTTGAAGAATCAGTCAAATGATATGATCTCATACTTCGTCTCACTATCCCCTGCATTCCTAGTTAGAAATCTAAAATAACAGTTAGTCTGGGCTGTGTGAACGGGGTAAACGCAACTGAGCTAACGGCTGAAAGTTTGCAATACAGAACATTAACAAACTTCATTAAAAAAAGGATCATTATGGTGCGTCTCCTAAGATGCAATTTGTTGGCAATATTTCCCACACCTGACGATTTCGTCGATCTGAAAAGATCCTTCAGTCAGTCGAAGTTATATCAAGGATATTGTTGCCGTTAAATGTCTCCGTATGCAGGTGCTAGTATGGGACAGATTCGCAAGGCTGATTACCACTTTCGAAACAATCACTGTTATTATTGTTATTAGTGATAAACACTTTTAATTACTGCTTTACACACCAGCGAAATAGTGGTGACATTTTTCTTAGCTGCATTAAATCCCGAAAATTTCGATTCATCCCTACAAAATGACTTAATGGAGTCCTCGGCCTGAACGATGTAAGGAGTGTATCGAAAAATCGATGTGCCATGTTTTGGTTTTAATTGTGAATGTTAATAACAGCGTTGTTGGTAGATGTAATGTGCCAACGTTTCGACTACTGTGGGTAGCCTTTCTCAAGGCAAGTTTTACAACCAAATGACTGGGAATGTTCACATGCCAAATGATGTTTAGTTGTCTGTGTGTTTGTGTTTGTGAATTGGTGTACTTTGAAGTGTGGGTCGGGTGAGAGAATGGTTGGCCTTCACGTCATGCATCGTCATGGTGATGGGGTCAACTAGCGTGGTGACCTTTGGAATGTTTGTTTCTCAAAGATGTTAAGGCTGACCCTATCTCCGAAATCTCTGCTCCGCAGTTCCGATTGATGCATTTGGGTTGGGTGCTTATGGCCAGAGCCTCGGAAAATTTACATTCAGTGCACGTTCTGAAACCACCGTGGAGTACTTTTGTTTTCATAATCTGTTGTCCCTCTGCTGTGGCATGCAGAGCGATGGCTGAATCGCGCTCAAGTTTTGATAAGGTCTGCACTTTTCTTTCCTTCTGTGTTCTGTCATCCGTATCATCAGTTGTCTGCTGGTTTGTCCAATGTATTCTGTTCGGCATTCCTTGCAACTGATTTTGTAGATGTAGTTGTTTTGGTCCTGATAAGTGGCGCTTCAAAGTATTGTCCATCCGGAACAAAGAAAGAATATCCACCAACATGCATCAATCGGAACGGCGGAGCAGAGATTTCGGAGATAGGGTCAGCCTTAACATCTTTGAGAAACAAACATTCCAAAGGTCACCACGCTAGTTGACCCCATCACCATGACGATGCATGACGTGAAGGCCAACCATTCTCTCACCCGACCCACACTTCAAAGTACACCAATTCACAAACACAAACACACAGACAACTAAACATCATTTGGCATGTGAACATTCCCAGTCATTTGGTTGTAAAACTTGCCTTGAGAAAGGCTACCCACAGTAGTCGAAACGTTGGCACATTACATCTACCAACAACGCTGTTATTAACATTATATCATTCACAATTAGTTCTCAGGACTGTTCAGCATTGAATGTGGACTAATAAAGAAAAACGTTTCTCAGCAAATGCAAAACTGTACAATTGTTAGCTGTTTCTGCGCAGTACTGATATGAATGTTCAAAGCTAAAGGGGATGTCCCCTTCAGTACACTCATATCGTATCATGGTAACTATCTCGGACAAGAAGGAGGCCATATGTTTTCGTTGAGCAGTTCGTTATGTTTTCCTTTGAGGAGAGTAAGCAATTTCGAAGTGATCAAACATGCAAAATTTTTACTTTTCACTTGTTGTGCCGTTCTATTTCAGATTTTCTCTAATACTTTATGAGTTAAGTCTCCCTGTTATCGTATGGGTAGGCTTTCGATTTTTTTCGAAGGAATTTGCTAGCTGAAGTAGATTAAATAGCAATTCACATGTAATCGTTTTTTATCCTCAACATAATTAATTTTACCGGATCGAAAATCGCGCGACTAATTAAGTTCAATCCAAGAACGAATTGTTCCTTCAATTGCAGCTGTTGAAGAGCATCCAGTACAAAGTCTAAACCTTTCTCCGGTCGATCCATCGGTATAGCTGGTGCACCGTTGGGACACAGAATTTGTGAACCGGGCTAAAAACAGAAAAGAATATTGATCAAAGCTATCGTGAAACATGCTAATTGCAAGTCGTTTTCTATACCACAAAACAAAATCGTTTTAACAATCTGGGCATTTCTTTTGTTTGCTATTGTCAGTGTTTGTTATCGTTTCTTTTTGACACAGGATGATTAGGTGACAGTTTTGGCTATTTCGAACGATGAGAAAAGTGGTTATACATGGATAGTTCAGCTGAGTTACTTGGAGCACCGATCGTACGTGAAGTGTGTTGGCTTTTTGTTAACCCAGAAGTCTATCATTTAGCGTAGCACAATATAGTGCAGTGATTACATGTAAAAACGTTTGAATCAATACATCTGTGTACAAATAGATGCGTTAATGGTTGAGTGACTTTTTCAATGACCAACAAGTTAATCGATCGAAGGAGAGAGCAAATGAATAAATGAGTGAATTTTTCAGTTTACCGAAGAACAGCAATTTTCACATTTAACAACACGAAAAAGCGTGACATTGACTGCACAGCTTACCAGTGGTTTGAACCGAAGCATATCCTCTATTTGCTGCCTGCATCGTAAAAAGCCTTCACAAATCTAAAACGTGTGATTTGCTTACCCCAGAAGAAGTTTGACTCACTTCATTTGGAGATAGAGTGGGTTTGGGAATTAGTAGAATGTGGCGGACACATTTGCATTGTTGCCCGGATGCGTTTGTGCCGACAGTCAAACCATTCATAATAGTAATAATTGGCAAAGGCAATTGTTTTCTTGAACTCCGAAACCCACTTGAATGAGGCAGTTCAGCTTCGATAACGAGCTAAGGATCGTAACACACATAAGGTGGCATAAATCAGAATTCCCAGATAACGACGATCTGATACTGTTTTAGTGCATTTGTCGTGGCTAGTTGCGTAAGGCTTTACATATTATTCCAACCGTGGTCTTAATCTTTTATCTTTTACTTCCTTTTACTAATGAAACAACAATTTACATCAACTTTTAGGAAGGGGATCGTGGCCAGCAGAGGGCTGATAGGATCTGTCCAATGCTGACACCAAAAACACAACGTATCATCAAACTTTTCGATTGGTCACTTTATGCTTGTAGAGTGCAATCGGTTATTGCATTGAAAACATTGGAACCTCTCGTTAGTAATGTCTTAGGTTTTGTTTTTCTGGGGGGTACAGCCGTGTGATTTTTGTCATACTGAACTATATGGAAATCTTTTGGCCGGAATTATCTTGACAAAGAAACAAGTGAAAACTGAGCACTTTCGGAAACAAGAAATGATTTATCTAAGTGTCGTGGTAACCGTCCCTGTTAGGCAACCAGAGTTCCATCTAAGTCGACTTTCAACTTATTAGATTCCAGAAGCCAGTGATTACTTCAAACTGACACGGGTAAGTTTATTTTAATTCAACTTTAACCTCAAATTTACTTTTTAATGATGATGATGCTCATGCACGATAAGACTACTATGGATAGAAACTTTTTACCTGTTTGCAAGACGCGAAAGTACTTCTCTCGACATGAATTACGACTACATCCTGGTAAAGTTTAGGGCCGATTCAGACAACAATCAATAACAATTAAACCAGTCGTTTCATATTTCAGTATTACAATTAAAATTGAAATAAGAAAAATATTGAACATCGACTGGCTAACTTTGTTCGCAATCTCCATTACAGCTTCGTGTGGTTCGGTCGACATGTGCGAACTGCGACAGGTTGCCATCAACATGGCCAGCGATAGTGCAGAACAGTGAAATGCTATTGGTGAAGCCAGGTCGATGATCTCATTCGCTGCCACGCCAGTGGCTGGTCTGCTTGTTTTGGCTCTTTCAATGGCAGGGAACACACACACAGAGAGAGAGAGAGGGCAAGTTAGATTTTGATGCCTCAAATCGGAGACAAGATTCTACCGGGACCAAAATGGAGAAGTGGCAAATCTGTAACTAACCGAAATGACAGGAAAGCTATTCGTCGTGTCATAATGTCGACCGTGCTATCCAGTGGACCGTCTCTACTTTCAATCCCATCAGTTTCCTGGCCCATAAAATTCAATACCAAAGTCGCGTGGGCATGTTACACGGACTAGGTGGGTCAATCAGTTTCAGCTCCTAAACTAGAACCATTTCAGTTGCGGGTGTTGAAATTTTTTCATCCTGGCCAATTCACTTCTTACACCAAATTCTCACTCCGAATTCCGATGCAGTGCTAGCAGTGAAATGGAGTTTCAAAAGTATAGCATTAGAATTCCATTTGAAGTGTTAAGAGAGTCCATAGACAAGTCCACTTGCAAATCATGCGGTGATTCGACGTAACGATTTTGTCTGTTAAGCTAGACTAAATTGTTGCGCATACGTATGCCGGACATACTCTGACTGTAAAAACCCATGTTCTTGGACCTTGTGTCCTCTTTCTGAAGATCAACCTTGCTCGATCGATGAAGATCTTCCGACGAATCACCATGTGATTCGTAAATAGACTTTCCATCCATTCACGCTTCTAACTATTCAAATGAAGTCCTAGTGCCAACTTAGCAAAAGAGTGCAAAAATATGGGGATAGCAGATCAGGAGAGTACTGAACACTCCGTCATTGGCCCAGATTTTGGAAAAGAAATACCCACTTATTATGATTTTCATTGATGCTCTTGGCCCACTAGCAAGAACAAACCACGTTAAGCAAAATTCTCCAATACAAAGCATATTTAATGGTATTAGGCTGTCACAGATCTTTCGGAAATTCCTCGTTGATGAAAACCAGGGTAGAAATTAAACCACTAACACTAGTTGTTATTGTTTACAAGTTGGCTATGCTATTATCTGTTCGGATTATTGCAACGTGTCAATAGTGGAAAGATCAAGAGTAAAAAGTTGTACTAATGTAATCCATAAGTGGTCTGCATCAAAGTCGTCAACAACCAGTCAGTTGCCCACTGTTTCTTATTCAGGTAATCAACCTCAACTCTAATTTCAAATGATCAGGCAAAATAAAAAATATGCGACATTGCGGATTGGTCGCGTCAAGTGGGAGTCCCACCAGCTTTGACTTACGATGCAGATTTGTGGTGAAATCAGCTTACAATTTACAGTTCGCGTTTTCTGTATCATTTGACCGCCACATGCTCATTCGTGATTGAAAAACATGGTCATTGCTAGGCGATAATCCAGGAAGTTTCAAAGTATTCCATCACCGGTGACGGTGGAAAATCCTTAAAATCAACTAGTGTGGCAGAGCGTTTAATGGAGAGTTGACCAGACGATACTCGAAAATTTTCTGCCAACAGCGAATGTCATCCACTGCACCAGTTGGGTCACGCTAAGGCGAGCAAGGACAAAACTAACCCGGCAAAATCTATCATCCCCCTTGTCCTGGTTTGCGGTATCATTCATTCAGGTTAAATAGAAAGTTGGAACAGAAACAACAAAGGGTTTAGAAGTCTTAGTGCTCTGGTTTGTCTGTGGGCCCGTAAATGGAAGAAGAACCGGATCATGGTCGATGACGAGTTGCCTCTGGCAGCTTCCTGGGTCACCGATGATTACTGAAATCATGGATGTCGATGTATTTATTCCGTAGCTAGAGGTAGTCACGTAACGTAATTCATGTGAGTAATAGCACTCACTGAAAATCAACTTCCTCGCCTTACTGTATTGCTTTTAACAAGTCCTCTGCGATTGTTCAGGAGCCTGATCCTTTTTTTCTGGAGTGTGCCTAGCAAGCCAGTTAAGCTGCTACCTGTCTTTAATTTCGGCCGCTCTGGTTGCATTATTCACTCACGCAGAGCCCATTCGAACTTTTGATTCTCTGCGAGAAAACAATGGAGTTCAACATCCCTTGCAACACGACTTTTCAGTTGGTCTCATTTGCCTACTTGTCAGTAACCAGCTGATGATTCCTAACAAGGATGAAACAGCTGTACGGTGCTTCTATGGTTTCTTTATGGGGAGTTGAGCGATGATATCAAAGGCTGAATTATCTCAAGATAAAATAGTGTTTTAATTTTCCCCGCAACCTTTATTTAGTGGACCCTGGATGAACAAAGTCTGCAGGGATCATTCGGTTGATAAACCTAACTACGTGCGTTATTTTTGCTTTCTGCATTTCATAGTTTAGCTGCACGTTTCATCAAGCAGGCTGATGTCATTTGACTGTCTTTTGATATCCCACTGACCTCATGTGCCCTGCCTGAGTGAAGAATGGAATTTCGGCCACACTTCCTGTGGCGGCAGTTGAGCAACTGCAGTGTCCACATATTCGAATACTCAGAGCTTGCGCATTCAGAGAATGCCAATTACTTCGGTCGAATGTTAGCACATGCAAGAAATAGTAGTAATCTCATGAGAACAACTGCTTGAAGATATCTCACTATCTGGTAAAATCAGTAACTCAAATATAACCCTTCAGTACAAACGTTGAACTAATTTCACACGGTTTAGTCAAACCATTTTACGAAATAGTTCCACTTTGGAGTAAGTGAAAGAAATAATTTAACATATTGAGTGGCGAGATGGCGGAATAACTGCGTCCGCCATGAATCTTAGCTCTTGTCCTTAATATTATTTAAACTCAGTTGTCTTGGTGATAATTCTGTTCGACACGAAAAGTCAGTGATGCATGTATATGGAGCTCAAAGTGAGATTGTCTTCTTTTGGAATTTCGAAATGTTAGGCTTGATCGGTATTTTCGATATCGATCAAATTTCTCACAATTAATTACGAGCAGTGGGCGTGATCAGTAGTACTAAATCTGAATAACTAACCTTCGTACTATAAATTTTACATACAAATTTCGAGTTATCTCGTCAACATTGCAGGAGCATCAGACTCGAGCTTCGCTCTCATTAGAGTTCATCACTGCTTTGTATCCATCACACCCTGGCTTTGAGTCCCAGCCTTCTAATTGGAGGATGTGTATGCAGAATGTGTCGCCAGCTCCGATCCAAGTTATTCGGAAGTACTGAATTAAATTTCTGCAGATAGCCAACATGCATCATTGACTAGCTCTAGTGAGAGCCAGGCTCAAGCCTGGTGCTGGCCGGGTGCAATGTTGATTGGATGGCCTAAGGTTTGCGCGTAAAATTGCACAGTCCAAATACTGATCATGTCAAAATGTGGAAATTTGCGGAGTTTGACGGTAGTATAGCTAGTATCTGGACACCATCTACTCTTTAATATAGTGTCTAGTGCACCAGATAACTGACGAGAGCATGAAGGAAACGTTTAAGATATTTTTACATAAAGATCATATTAGTTATCCATTTGGATTGCTTAAACGTATGTGATCCGCCACAGAGAGATCTGATAAAGATGACTGTCTCAGCGGGATTTTTCCGTGATTAAACGGATTTCTAGTAGCTTTGAGCCATCAGTGCAGTTGGTTAGCATTTAAATTATTCTGCGTTCTCTGTGGGTCACGTTTTATCTTATAAGCAGTAGAATGGTATATGAATCGCCGAACCAAGAAATTCGAAAGCCGAAAATAATATTATTGATATATACTGGTAATAACAGTAGCAATTTTTTCAAACATGCTTTCCGGTACTGATCGCCCGCTGCAATCTAAATTCTGTGTGAGGAGAACTTCAAGTCCATCATTGTCTTTAGCTCAGTTATTAAAATCACTTACTTGTTGCCCTGAACAACAGGCTTCGTTGACTGTCTGCGTTGCTTCGGCGCGAATTCCCTCCTCTCTGAGTTTACTGTACACTGAGGATCTTGTTGTTTCTGCTGACTTGGTATTCGTTGATCGTACCAGCACCTATGAGTAGGAAGCAACAAATTCAAATAATTAAGTCATCAGCTTTCGTATACTATCTCCTACAAACAGTTTGACTTCGAAACAGGTGTATGTAGATTCATGGACTTTATTGGCACTGAAATTGCCTTTCAGTTTGATAACGCAAACTAGACTCTAATGGTTTGACTTACAAAGCCAGTGCCAACGGTGGTCGAGTGAAGCAATCGCCTCTCGCCCCAAAAAGGTCAGGGATTCGGATTGTAGATCCGCTGGTCACTTTGGTGGTAGACGAAAACGCGCTACAGTCCTGATCGTTACCACGAGACCTTATGTGGTTCTACGCCGCTCCAAGTTTCAGTGTCAGAACTACCAGGTATTCCTTGCCCCGTGTGGTAAGCCCTAGCAGCAATGAGGCTTGCCCTTTCCACTATACTCACGCGCGGTACACGTAATAAAAAAATAATAATGCGGAATAATCGGCATCAAGAACTATTATGCATTTACTGTCCAGCTGGATATTCATCAGGTATTGATCTACGTTCAGTGTGCTGGGAACAAAATTCCAATACCATCAACCAGGAGTTTAGGATGGCCCAGTCATTGCATGTGTACCAAAGTGGTTGTATAAATCACTAATTGATTGATTTGACGAAAAAAACACTCCACGACTCCAGACAGTTATTAAAAATTCAGTAAGCACGTCCATATATATATATATATATATACATATATATATATATATATAATCACAGTGGCTTGAAAACAAGCATGGTGCCAACGCAACAACATGTTAATGGAACTCCATAGAACGCTGGTAAGCAAGAGGAAAAACAATAAACGGCAAAAAACCAACAGATTTTTGTTTTCATCTACACATTTTGTGATCTTTTCGTTGCTTTCTGGTTATTCTAGAGAAGATGAACTCTACAGACAGGCCACAGCATCCGCTTCACTGACTTCCATTCTGACCCAATAGCACTCAAAGCCGCTGACCAATGAAAATCCTCTTCTCTTGGGGCCAAAGGAGGAAGGCGGGAAGTACCAACCTAGACAAAAGCTAAGGTTAACTTCTTCATACCTCTCCGCCAAGTCACAGCTGCCTACCCGACTGCAATGCACATAAGCGGAATGGTCTTAGGCTGACCATAGATTTTTACTTTTCCTTCAATTATAGCTGTTTAGGTTAGGGGGAAAGGACATCAGCCACAATGACTGTTTCCTGTACAAAACAAATTTCTATTTGTATTTATATGGCAGAATTTTGCAGGCCGAAATGCTTACCCGCCAGTCGAAAATTGCCAAATCTGATGTACAATAAAATGTGGAATAAGGTTTACAAAAAGTCTATGAAAGTGAATGGAAACATCAGCTCTGTTTGAAAAGTAATTCCGCTATAGTCGTTTCCTTATTGTTCAGTAATTGCGTCAGACGGCAGACCAAAAAGGTATTGTGTTAATTCAGACCCAGAGTAGGGAATGAGACTGACATGGAGACAAGTCAGTGTGCAATGGCTAGCTTGAATTTTGTACTATCTTGGGTGGTATGGAATTGCCCGGTTCAGCATGTTGGCTGACAACCCATTTCAAAGGAAAAAAACGGCTAATGCGAAACCTACTACTGAGAAGAAAAACCGTTACATTCGGACTTTGTGTCCTCTTTCTGAAGGTTAGTCTTGCCTGACCGACGAAAATCTTCCCACGAATCGCCGTGTGATTCTTAAATGGACTTACCAACCATTCACGCTCCTAACGGCTCCAATGAGATTCGAGTGAGAAGCTAAGAAAGAAGCGCAGTGGTATAAGGATGGCTAGACAGAAGAATACCGGGTACGCATTCCTGAAGAGCGGCAATAATTGCGAAACCGGTCGTGTTTTCCAGGGAAAATTTTGTTCATCCATCCGTATGCGAAACACATTAATGAGAAGAAACAATGGCTAATGCTTAACAGATCACGACGAATGGATTTTAAATGGATTTAAAACGGTCCGAGGAAAGGTGTAGACGATCGGCACAGGAAGGTTAAAAGAACATACAGATGAATTAATTTGAAAACAAATGTTTCATAAAAATATCTGAGTTTTCTTATTTGAAAAGACCATTGCTGCGGTATTCCGATGTGACATGTCCATCTTAGGGGATTTAGGTGACACTGGAATACCTGACCGAACTAACTCAATACAGATATGTAGAAGTCATTGTAATCGGATCTGCAAGAATAGGTTGGCGAGAAGCACTTGGAGTTCATTCAAGGCACCTAGATGAATTTGTTCTTATACCAAGCTGTGAAAAAGGAAATTCTGTTTCAAACATTTTCCTGAAATTTGCCAAAATCCAGCGACGTAGCTTAGCAAAATGTACGATCATCTAAATAGCTGAATGTTCTCGATGTAGAAGTAACCGGGAAGTCAAAAAACGGAAAGGAGGATAAGGGAGCTTTTGGATTATACCAGAATTAATGACTAGTGCTATAGAAATTTCTTGCTTTACTTTGATTTCCTTCCCTCGACTCTTGGAACAATCCGACAGTCAAGAAAGAAATTATGCACGACAGCCGAAAACATCAATGTCCAATAAAAACTGTTGGACGAATTGTTTTGATTCTACGAGATGGTACCTGCAGATAAAAGATTCATTATAGGTCATCAATAACTAGCAGCGATATCATAAGGGAACAGATGTGACAAAGAAAGTCCGAATGGTCACGTTTACCTTAACTTCTCGTCTACCATCTTCAGAATTCGGGAATTCAACGGGCCTTCAGATACCATCTGCAAAATTTCTTCTTCAATCAGATTCTCCATTTCTAGATGATCGTCGCTTTCCACGGAAGTCAGTGCTTGATCATGTTGTCTCGGGACCTCGTATAGAAATTTTATCAGAGTCTGGTAAGAATTATTCAGAATTATTCAGTAGGCACTTGTGACGGTACCTTGGTCTGCTGTAACCATCGGCCCTGAACTTGAATCTTGTACAACATTCCCGCAGTCCCATTAATAATCTTGGTCACGGTGATGTTCGAAATTTCAGGAAGCTGAGCACGCGTTTTGAAAAAGTCCGACTTGATAAAAGACGAAAACAGTTTGGCAGTCCCGCGTACCGGGGAGTGAGGTTGAAGAGATGTAAGGAAATAATCATTACCAAGTAACCGGCTGTATCTTTTGGGTTGTCCATAAACATTTTGTTCAGTACTTGTTCAATCCACATCAGCACGGAATTTTCACGGTAATACTGTATGGCTTTTGCCTTCAATTGCTTTTCCGTCAGGGGAGAACTCATTTTTCCAGAAAACGATGCTACGAAAAACCAGAAACGGTTTAATTGAGAGGATTATTGGTTACATTTTTTACTATAAAACACGCGGCGAGGAGACATATGCATTGTTATCGTATTGTAAATCGTCAGCTGATGCTAATTATAACCAGTTAGACACAAAATTTTGTTCATTGCCCATGACAAAAAGGCTACCATGTTCTCCCAAAATCCTGTTCTGAATATCATTAGCTGAAGTAAATAATAAATTGTCCAGTGGCATTAATCTGATATATATTACCTTTTTTTACGGAAAGTTAGCTTGTAAAATGTCACCTGTACTTGGAGACAAACCACGACAATTTTAGGTTAAAAACTCCCTCAAAATATAACTAGAATTTCTAACTCTGTTAGAACGCACACAACCTTTAGTTGCTATTCCGCTTGCATTTAGTTAATCTTTGGTGCAATCTACTTATGTCCCAAGAGTTAAATATACGACCACCAAACAATTACTTGAAAATTCCCCTTAAATCAAGATGTATCTTCTGTTCATTGCTCTTGCTTCATATATTTGTTTCTCGATTACTGTGATACCTGATTGAATTGCTTCCTCTAATTTGAACATGGAACTTATACAAACTTTCTGATGTAATACAATATGCAGGTTTGCCTCGGGTCCATTCGATCAATTTGTCACGACCGATGCGATGCAGCTTAGTTGCTAACCTCTGTTGACCGACCGAAATTCTCCGCCTTCAATCCTACTGATTTTCTGTCACAGCAATTGACCGCTGGTTGATATTCGTAGGATGAGACGGTCCTCTCGCCAGTTCAGACAAGAACCAAGCGATTGGTGGATTCGTTTCACTTGTGAGCCAAAAATTCGATTTGGCCAGCTTAATGCTTGCGCAACAGTCCCACTGCAAACGCGGACATGGGGATCACCTGGCCTACTGGGGACTGCCTGCCCGCCTGCTTTCTATGGGATGTGTTTGTCCCCCAGCTCGACGAGATGGGCAGACTTAAGGTGAACATTTTTTTGCGGGGATGGCTAGTCGCGTGACAACATGGAGAGGAAGATATCGGACAGAAGAGCAAGCAGATGACCTTGCGACTAAATTCTTACATAAAAAGCGAACAAAGAATGCCCCAGAGTTCAAAATCAACTTATTTGGTTTATGAACAAATAAAAATGGATCTTTGGAAGGACTTGTGGAAGAACGTAAGCAGTCTGGCAAAACACGCTCTGTCAGTTTAAGACCGGGAAACCTTAAAGTTGTGTGCCTAAAGAATTCGGTTAAAACGGTAGAATTACCTGATTCTGAGGCAGGATTAATGGTAGCGGGTCTCAAGTAATCAGAAATAAAGGCTACATTTGAAGATGTGATGCGCAAATAAGACCCTATTCAACTGCCTAGAAACGTCATGAGAGAAACCATATAGATACCCTAATGATGAATGTGCAATTGTTCGAACGAAACAGCGTGTAACGAGGATATGTTCTGGATCGCTTGGAGGTGGACCAGTGGACCGCTGTCAGGTTGTTTGTTTTTCAACGTGGCTGTAAAGAGGATCAGAAGGAAAATTGCCAAACTTCAGAACACTCTGAAGGAGGGGAAACTACGGATCAATCTACCCACATAATTTTTCCGATTTTTACATGGATACAACACTTTTGGAACCATCATCATTAGGATTAAACTTCTATTGTCCCACCACAAAGAAAGACCAGTAAGATAGATAGATAGATGCTAATTGAAAATATAGATACTCGAACTCGACCACCGACGCAGGACATCACAGGAGGCCGTCGATGGATTCAAAAGAACACTGCTCTTACCAGTGCAGGAAAGCTTTATGAACATTCGAAGTAATCGACACAGAGAAGCGTCAAGAAAGCGTCGGGGGCAATAAAAATATTCTTGTTGCTATACCTGATTAAGGATTCAGAGTTGTGCTTTTGAGTTGTTAGGACTACATTGGTAAGGTGATTCGAAGATTTAATGACTAAACAAAACTTACCGATGCCAAAGGAAAAAAGGATAGGATGAAAACTATCAAAAAACAAGAAACCGCAGCACTGCGAAAATTTAAAGATTACAATTTGATTTCTAGTGGTATTTATGGATAGGTGCAGCCCACGGGCACTAACATCCCTCGTCTATACGGTCTGCCGAATGCACACAAGCCAAGCGTGCCACTAAGACCGAAATTGGACATGACTAATTCTCCCTATCAATCAATTGCTTGTTTGTCTGCCGACATACTGGGACCCGTTCGTACAGGGATCGCTCGTTACACCTTAAAGGATGCCTTCCAGTTCTTAGAATTAATCAGATAACGAGAAACCGTGGGGCTTAAGATGACCCCTCTGGAAGTTACGTCATTGTTTGTTAATATTCCTTGCTAAAAACGATTGACTACCAGTATAATGTGGTGAAAGAAATAAATCTTGGCATCCCGATGGCCGGCATAAAAGGATTGCTGTTGAGATGCATTTTCAACGTCTACTTCTTCTTCAACAGCAAGCTTTACCAAAAAAACGATGGAGTATCAATAAGATTGTTCTTGGAAATCCTTATCGCCGATGTGTTCGTCGCCAAACTGGGAATTGATAGACTCCAGAAAACTGGGAGAATTACCCGCCTACTGAAGATACGCAGACGAAATCTTCTTATTGGTAGACCAAAATGTGCACATAGAAACGCTAGTTGATTTGCTTCACCAGGTCCAAAGTAGCCGTAGTTTTACATCGGAAGAGGAATGGGAAAATTCATTTCATTTTCTGGATGTGAAAATCCCGAAGAAAATGGATAGAAAGCTTATACGCCGCCTGTATCGCAGGCTGACATGGACAGCTCAGTACATCCATTTCGCCGGCTCTGTTCTTCTCAAATGCAACCGAGAACCAGCCCCGTCTTTAGCGTCTTGTGTGCAAGATATTTGCTCGAAAGAAATATTGAAGGGAGAATTAGGTGAGATCGGACCAACATCGTCAAACAATGGTTGTGCTGAACGTTGTATCCTTCAGAATGTGCAGGAAGTATTTATGATGGATAAAAGAAAAGAGCTGCACGTGCAACTTTCCTTCAAATGAGATAGTAAGTGTTGAATAGTAGTACGACGCCTGTAAAACGCAATCACACAAACTCTCCAGCCGCCACATTAAGTGCACGACTCTCCAGTCGCTCAGTGATTTCCACAAGTCGTTAAGGTAAACTGCCTGCTGACCTTTTCATTCGTTTGCTCGTGTTCGGCAAGTTGTGCAAGTAAAACAACACGGCAAGAAGCCCAAACCGGCTTGGCTAAAGAGGGGAACGAGAAAATCCCTGCCTATTGCGATCGTGGTGCACCGCGTAGATGGATGATGAGGCACCGGGGAATTCGTCAAAGGCTGTCCGTCAGCTTCATCCGGCAACAGCGGAATCGATAGCAATCAGGCTGTTAATTCCATCGTTATGTTCACATGCGTTTTGCTAGGTCACTCCTGTTCCCTTGGCCGCAATCAGTGTCAATTAAACCCCGTATGCCATGGATCGTGACCTTTCACGTGTGACAATGAGCTGCTAATTCGTCTCCTGTGCACGTTGTGTGGTGGACTTTTTCCAACCACGAATAATCAACAATCCGTCCACCCATATTTTCCAAACCGCGTTGCGCACATTATTTTTATTAACCAATCTTATTTTGAAACTGCAAGCATTATGCACTCCATCACATATGTGTAATTGTTTCAGCCAGAGGATGAACGAGCTTGTTCGCTATCGTGTTCCTTTTCTCTATGAGGCAATAAAATGTAAATCCATCAGCCAAAGTCACGAGAGTATGTCCCAGGCTAATAAAACCTACCTTATGATTATTTTAGTTTTACTTACTAACGTTTTCTTGGTATGAAGAATATTTCAACCTTTCTTATTACACAAATATGCCCCAGATATCACTAGAAGGATGGACGAAAACACGATTAATATTGTAAACATCGACAGTATTCTTCATAGGTCCCTTCTTCTTCCCGAAGAACTGCCAAACGCCTTGCCATTGGAATTTTTGTTGTTACCACTCAGGATTTTGGTGGTGAAAGCTGTGTCAATATTTCAATTTTCACGGGAATTTGTAAGCACGCTTGATCATCTGCTAAGGGGTTTCAGTGGATGGGAAGGGATTCGGCCATTAAGGACGAGGATTTCAAGTTGGCAGCAAAAATCAGGAATTGCAGTGGCCACTTTGACAAAAATTTAATAGCGCTATTCAATAGGATATCAAGTGAAGAATAGGAACTTGAGTAAAAAGAAATTTACAACGGAATAACGTTGTCGTGTGGAAAATTAGGAATACAAAGTCAAATATGATTCACTTATTCTAAAACTGAAATGCGTGCCAAGAATATATCTCAGGTAAGATCAGAAACAGGCAGCAGTCACGTGCTGAAGTGGATGCGCGCAACTTGAAGGACAACAATTCCTAATAACTATATAAAACGGGTCTTCCTCTAATTAAAGATACACAGAAATATTTTTTTATCAAACCCAGGAAGTGGTAGGTTGGAGGCATCAGTGAAATCACAGCATCAAAATCTGTAACTTGTCCTCAAGCGATGAGGAATCATAAAGACGGAGGAAACTGGGTGGTAAGCAGACAGGAGGTATGTAAAAGAATGTTAGCAATGTACTCCTATGGTGACAAGACGTTGCACGACGTTGAACGATCAAGTATTCAATGTAAATAACCTCAGAGTTGCCATCTCAAAAACATATGGTGCTTGCCATGCAACCACGAGTTTACTTTCCCCCCAAACCTCTACCCTAGTGAAGTAAGTAGAAATGGCTGACTGACACACACAAACACACAACACCGGAACTAAGCATGGATTCTGGTACACAAACTATACAAATGCAAATATGAATATAACAGTGCAGTACTAGAGTAGGACAATACTTTTACGAATGCGGAATGCCTTCTCGCGTTGAACAATGCCAGAGCAGATATCTTGCCCAAAGTAGTGACTTCAGTAAACTTTCGCTAGCATGTGAGCTTTTTCTGGATGGAATAGATTATAGCTTATGTGGTTGTACTTGGGTCCATTGGGGATGAGAAACGGTCGAATTTTCATGTGGTAATATCTTCAAATTGGTGTGTTGATGAACAGACACTATTACGGAGTTGAATTAATAGAAATCACCGGGTTGGTGATAGCAAAGAGTTGGAATCCAACTAATCCAGAAGCCCGCATGCACGACGTTGCTATTAATCAGTTAGTGCTTCTTAGGGCATCCCTCCGCAGAGCGGTATAAGAAATTTGCCAAATGTGCAAGTGCACAGGTATGAGGAAGCAGGAAATTATGGGACGTATAATCGTTACTTCCTTAGGAATGGAAGCTGGTATTCAATACACGTAACAGACTTCCCTAACGTAAGAACGAGTGTGCTATCCCGCACACGTTTTGGCCACCTAAAATCTATAGCTTTGGGTAACTGTCTCTCTTGGTAGCCTGAAAACTTGTTACGGCTCTGGACAGAATGTTTAAGAAAGACGAATCTAGCAATGAGCGATAAATTTCATGTCATTGGCTGTTTACTTGAGTATGCGGATCAACGCGAATTTTTGCTGTTTTCATAAATGAATCAATATCAACCAACACGATTTCCACCGTTTATGGGTGGCCGACAAATTCTTCAGGGTCTCCAGTCACCTGGTTACAACCACGAAGACGTGTGACACGAATTTACCTAAGTCAGCGGCACACGTTTTAATTCTACGTTGCCAGTTAATATTTTAACCTTCATATGGCTTATCCCTTAGTATAACGAGGAAATAAGGCGCGATACGGTAGACGAGTGCTTATTATAAGCAACCTTTGGAATAAATAATAATCACTATGTAAGTGTCTCCGAAGCGGCACTCATTGCTCGATTTCTAACCTTTACAGTGCTCACGTGGTCGCGCCATCCATTAATGACAATACCAAGTATGTGCCGGTGATAAAATTATCCACCGATAACGGATGTAATAAACAAATCGTGTCCAGTGTAGATGGAACTAGACTACCGGGTTGGGGTCCGAGAAATCCCTCCAGGCAATGTTTAGAGACAGTGAATTATATGGCTGACTGTCGCACTCAATGGCGTTCTTTCATCCGAATTCGTTCATTTTTATGCATAGCTGCTCACCTGACAGTTTACAGTCAGAGTTTCACTATCACCTGTTCTTCTTCTTTTGTTTAGACGACTTCGTGTTATGACAAGAAACCCCAAGGCACTTTACTTTAGGATTAGTGGCCTCCCAAACTGAAATTGAGATGCAAATATATTGCTTACTCTTCTCCGTCGGGCATACCAAATACATTAACTGACTTGGAAATGAGAAACAGTGAAGACTATTTGGTGGACGCTGATTGAATAAAGCCAGTAAAATCACAGATATGAAGTCAACAACTTGTACGCAGACATGTGTGGATTTAGTTTATCTATCCAAAGAGCTAAACAATGGGCTAACAGACCTGGGTTACGGAACATGAGGAACTCTGCCTCGTCAATTGAAAATTATCTAATGGTTTTTGATTATTCGACCGACTATTTTCAGGTAGTTTTGCACGTCTGAACTTCTCCAAGCTATTCGGATTTAGTGCCCATTCCATCAACTGAGCCGTGCAACCGGATGCTTTACATCTCACATCTGAGTTACCAAGATGGTCCTGATACCATATTAGAACGACACTTTGAAGATACCGATGTTTAAATACCGACAGGCTTTGCATATATTCTGTTCGCAATGCTTACATTTGGCAACCCTGTTACGGGACTGACCTTACTGCCACAGTGCAAACTTTAATTTATAAAAGAATGTCACTTCATTGGTTCCAATGCCTAAAATCTCTAAACACCATTCGGGACTCATGTAAATACAACGACTTTATCTGGTATACTACCAAATGGTTATATGCAAACGCCTTGAAGAGAAGAGGTTCAAGTGTAAGGTCTTTTGGCAAATTTGGAGGCAAACAAAAATTTGCTGTCCTTCACCTGAGCATTATATCTGAGACGTTGGAGCCCTACATGATTTTACTCTACTGTAATTCCAAATATCAAGATGTTGGCCTCCTTTCCTACCTCTCATCACTAATACTCGTCGATTACCGCAGCCATTGTTTGAATCCGGACCTTAGAACTAAAAGGCTTGTGTTGCTGCTCCTTTGTGAGCCCTCCTTCGGACCAATCCTAACTAATAGTTTAGGTGTGTTCGGAGGCAGTTCTCATAAACACCCCTAAGTGTCCGAGAGAGAAAGAGAAAGTGAAAGAGAGACAATGAAATAGCAAAGATGAGCACCATTGAGAGCCAAACTCGAGTCTGGTGCTTCTGAACTTGAGGTTAACCGAATGACTTGAGGTTTGTATTTAAAAGATGCAACCTGAAAAACAGTCCACTAGGACTAATGGAATCAATCTCACATGTTACTAACAAGCAATTACAAGATACAAGAAGATGAAAAGCAGTAAAGCATCACGAAATGTTTCTGATGAAAAGTAGAACATACTGATTTTTGTTCTTGCCCTATAACGATTGAAGTAGTTTTGTCCTTTCCCGTAATATAAATACAAGCTAAAAGTAACTACCGCTATCCAAAGGTATATGCTTTTAAAGTACACTTAAGCACAACATACTGATCGAAACGGGGTTAATGTCTTCACCACTGATACAGCATGGTACGAAGTCAGTGGCAATTGCTGACTCAGTTTCCAATGGGATAAACTGTAGCGTTGGTGACAAAAAACTAGTATCATTACGACCTACTTTTTCTCAGCTCAACTTTTGGTTGCATTTTCATCACACTCGTCAATTCCGTACGCACGTTTCTTCAGTAATATTTCCATAGTCATGCCAACGCTCAACGAACCAAGGTCCAATTCATCCCCAGGTGGCAGTGAATTTACTCTGAACCGCATCCTGACGGCACTCACCCAGCATACCCGTAGATAAACTCGATGCTGATTTTTTGGGGTTTTTCATGAAGCCGGTACAATGCGTGGTAAAAGTGTATATACAATGGCCACCGACATTCTTGGGGGAAAATGGCATAATATCCATTTCTCTACCGACAAAAAAGCACCCCAGCTGGAGAGGTCACAACAGAAATCGAGAGATAGAGATGCTCACGGAAGTTGACTTATTTATTGCTTGCTGGTTTTAGTTTACTGACTGTGGGCAGGAAATGGCCTGGCTAACGTGAAAGGGTATTCACAAGGACAGTTCTATCCGGTACCTTTTTAATGAAGACCATTTGGTCCTGCGTGAACTGCCAAATGCCCCGGGGGAAAAGGAAATTGGACATCACCATTACCGTTGAAGTTGTGACAGTGATGATTTGTTCTTATACGACAGAAGGCAATCAAAGAGCAGATGTACAGGTGGGTTCGAATTTCTCTATAAACCGAGAATTAATAGACCTCAACCACTTGTGGGAGTTCCTGTTGCAATATTAGGCATTATTATTTAATCATCTGAGCATCTTCATACAGCTAAATGATTTTTCAACAATATATACTGAAGCTTCTTGACAATTCGCAAACATGTTCACAACTAAATAATAATAAAAATAGGTATAAATCAAACTACACATCCGTGTGTGTGCATATATATATCGCATACTGGCATAAAGGCAAGCACGGTGTCGACGCAATAACGCATAGGCAGAACAGAATAAATTAGAAAACCGGAGAGGAAAATATCTATATTGAAAAATTACAAGCAAAATTATTTTTTTCCCATCGCAAAGCTTTTGTGATGTTTCGATTGCTTCCGGTTCGTTTTTAAGGAGATGAGTTCTACAGATAAACCATGTGGCATTCACCCCAGTGACTTGGTTCCAACCCATAGATCTCAACTTCAACAGCCAAAAACAATCCTCATTACTTGAAACCAAACCAGATAGTCGGGAAATACCAACGGAGACAAAGGCTGAAGCTAACTGCCTCATACCCATACGCCGATTCATATATCCTGACTGCCACGTCGCTTCTTACATCTTTGGTTAGCATGCGACAAGAGAGCACGAAAAAGTAGACGATGGATAGGCATACGCAGTACGTATCCAAGCAACCGAAGGTGACAGAGCGATTATCTCAGTCAGAGGACCACTGTATGCACCCAACACACGACTACGCACCTCGTCATTGTCCATCCGATGTTCTAACTAGACGCTAGCGATGCTTTGGAGAAATCCGAAAATTATCAACGCGGATATGCCAAGTACCGCAATCGAAAGGTATAACACTGCGAACTGTGGCACTGAACATTATTCCCTTGCTGGAAAGCTGGATGTCATGCGACGCAGACTCGCAAGAGCTGCTCTGGCTTTCACAATTCCTGATGAGACCTTCTCCACGACACCTCCGCCCGGTGTAATCGGGCTCACGAGGTACTTGAAGCTCTTCACTACTTCTAACCGATCATCGCAAATGGTGAGCACGAGCACAGGCTCCTGCCAGTCTTGGAGAAGTACCTTGCATTTTGAAGGTGCAAAGTACATACCATATTTGCAGATATCAATGGCAAAGCGGTTCAACGCAAGTTGAATTGTCTGTGAATCCACACTAAACAAGTCGATATCATCAATATCGGCTTTGTGCTCAAACCACTAATAATTTCTCACTAGTATATGCTTCGGACTTTCCAGTCTCTGGTACATCTCCCGTTGTCCGTTCTCTTCGAGTCATCGTTGAACTCACATTTGCCACATCGGCACTAGTCACGAATAGCGGTGTTGTTTACAAGACTGCAGGACTGACTGCGGAACTTGACCTACCTGCGTTGAGGATGTTCGGGAACTTTCTGTGTTCGACCACGGATTTCTCCGAAGCACCGCTAGCGTCTAGTTAGAACATCGGATGGACAATGACGAGGTGCGTAGTCGTGTGTTGGGTGCATACAGTGGTCCTCTGACTGAGATAATCGCTCTGTCACCTTCAGTTGCTTGGATACGTACTGCGTATGCCTATCCATTGTCTACTTTTTCGTGCTCTCTTGTCGCATGCTAACCAAAGATGTAAGAAGCGACGTGGCAGTTAGGATATATGAATCGGCGTATGGGTATGAGGCAGTTAGCTTCAGCCTTTGTCTCCGTTGGTATTTCCCGACTATCTGGTTTGGTTTCAAGTAATGAGGATTGTTTTTGGCTGTTGAAGTTGAGATCTATGGGTTGGAACCAAGTCACTGGGGTGAATGCCACATGGTTTATTTGTGGGACTCATCCCCCCAAAAATAATCTCAAAACAACCAAACAATCGCGAAATGCTTGTGGTGGAGCAGGAAAGCTGCTGGTATTTTACGTTCTTTTTTCGTTTGCCTTCTGTTCTGTATATATTGGTAATAGCCGTTTATGATGTGTGTATCCTGCTTGTTTTCATGCCGGAGTATATGATATATATACATATGCAATACAGTGTTCAGCTCTTGGAAGAGATTTCATCCGTAGGCCTAACTGCTGTCGGCCTGAAACCATTTTCTGGATCACCAGATAAAATGAGATATTAAATATTCCCGTTACATCCGTGGTAACAAATTGACGTATCTTTCTTCTTAATCAGGACCCCTTGTATTGCAAAACAGACTCAGAGGTTTAATGTATTTTTTACCTATCATTTTCAATACTAGTGTGATATTGTGAAATAATAGATCGCAAGCACACTGGATATTCAAGCATCTCAAGTGTAAGAAGTAGTCCTTATTCTTTTTCCATTATAGTAAATACGGGAATTCTGCAGGAGCTTTGCAAAAAAACTTGGCAGATAGCGGCAAATAGCCAGTAAATTCCGGAAAACCACGAAAAGTTTTCCTGCACATCAAGATAGCACCACACGGGTGGGAGAAGAAATCCAAGCGAAAGTCCAGCAACTGCAAGGATAAAAGATTGCTAGATGGCAGTTCCCACCAAATTTATGTCACATCTAACCTCAGCCAGGAGATTCCGGTGACTTCACTGGCCTAGCTGCGAGAGATGGTCTCCGGGATTTGGTTCCTACATGTTAGTGCAGAACCGGTAAGTTGATGCCGGTTAGTAATTTAATGCATAATAACACTGCAGCGGATCCAGATTTTTGCATGTATGGGAGCCGAAGATGTAAACAGTTCCATCCTCAACGTCATGCTGTGGTTAATGGCGAATACCCCGGCTACTATCGTAAACTACTAAGAGCCACAGGGAAATTCGCATTCAAAAGATCCCACATCCGTGATCTACTGCTGGATAAGTTAAGCAATACACACGCCAAAGTGCAGTAGCTGTGGAAAACCTCTATCCACAGTGGCATGGAGACGGCGATGAAATCAATAAGGCGGTCCATGGGTGGATGAACGACACCGCAAACAACTATAATTGGGATTGCATCAGTGTCATGAGTATAATTTCATGCCCGGAACATCACAATATCTACAGGTTAAGTTATATGAGAAAGCACGCTGCCTGTACGAAAACATGGATGGATAAATTTTGCATGCTTATTATTATTATTATCCTATGATGCACTATTTCTTTAAAAATTTAGGCTGCTGTTCAAATTGCTTTATACAGTGCTGAATAAAGCGAGATACACTATAGGGAGGACACAAATCTTGGCTGGTTGTTCCGTCCACTGCATTTCACCTAATTAGATGCAAGGAGGCTGTCATTGGCTTAGAACCAAAAGACCGCTGTAAGGTTTTTATCTATCGATAATCAGCACCATAACTATCGGTGCTGTCCCGTTGTGCAGTATGGGTGCCATTGCAGATTGATAAAGAGAAATGTTTTCGGGGTTATGGCCTCCAGGACCCAAAATTGCCCCTACTATATTTCTGTATCCCTGGAATATTGGGCAACGACCTGGATTAGCAAATAAAATTGGATCGATCGATCAGATGAGGGCGGGTAATATGTGGAAAATTGAAAGAAATGACTGGACTTCGGGGTCAGGAAACAAATTTTACGAGCAAAGTTGTCACCCACCCACGCTGTGGAAATAGGACTGGAGGTGCGGATAGTGAGCGGACATTATCCCTAGTCATGGTCCTTTTTTGAATTCATAGAAGAGGCACAAAATAGCCATAATGCCCGCAGTCATGCCGGCTGGTAAGTCTATTTCAAACGGATATTGTTCCAAGGTAGAAATCAAAAATGGTCCCTGCATCAGTCCTGTTTTCCACGAATAGTGAATGGAGATTTATAAGTTGAATGAGTGGAACGTTTCAGTTATCTAGTATGGAATAAATATTCCAGCGTGATTACTCCATGAAAAAATAAGACCAATTTGCCTGCTCTTCGGGGGCAGAAAAGAAGCTACCTAACGGAGTGATGTTAACCACATTTCGACTGAAACAGCTGTATAGGTGTTTCAATTCGCTAGCGAACAGTTATCACCGCCCGCTTAAGTTGACAATAACGGTGCTTAAGACAATTCTTTGTATTCAACTAGAAGGCGCCGAATCATGGCAATGACCACTGTGGTGCTGGCTGAGGTTGTGTAATGAATAATCCAGATTATATAATCCGAGTCATGAGTCATGATTCATGTATAGTGTCAGGACAGTGCTGCTCCAAGGGGTGCAAATGATAGACTCTATTAGGTAGAAAGGCGCAAACCTAGTGATCCGAAGTAACCACATGGAAAACGTGCTAAGAAGTGGCACAAAGTCTCACACCACAAAAGACGCCAGTTCAAAAGGAGCGCTTTTATGCGGTATCACATAGCAACTTGATCTTGCAATTCAGTTGAAGTCTTGAATTACAACCGCAGGTTCGTGGCATGTAAACCGTCAACTACTTTGGCACATGAGAGGGAGTTCTGGCTCCGGATGAACATTTCATTCACCAAAAATGCCGCAGGATTAATTCACCTCTAAATTGCCTCCAGAGATATGCGCCTAGGGCGGATAATGAAGATTGGGATGGTTTTAGGTCGTTTTCTGGGAATCTTCTGTTTCCGCACTAGGCATTGTTGATCGCAGGAAAATCGACAGTGCTGCTTTCGGCTTCCTGACTAGAGCAGCGGACGAAAGCACTTGCCATTTAAGTTTGGAAAGATCTTTGGATCACGCTTAGAACGAGACTGTTTTGCAGGTGAGCTGCTGGTGATGAGAGAATGATGGACTACCGTCCAACAAGAACCCTAAAGCCTTGTGGTGATCTGCACCCGACAGGACAAAACTTTCGCCTACCACGAACGAATAGCTGAGCGCATTTAGAATGATTTGCTAACGAATTTCCAATCAATCATGGTACGATTTATGTCAACCTGCCAGCACCTGGTCTTACGTACAGACATTTGAATAAAACAATACTGTTTCCCAAACAGTTGTGTTGACCGCACACGCCTGATTGCTCTACAAAAGATACCCAGAGGTCGCTTGTGTGGATTAGAAACAGCAGGAGACAGAAAATTCTGGCCTGAGGGAACCGTAGTCGGTTGGCCAACGGTAGGAAATGGCCCTACTCACCAAGGCGACGGTGGCTTTCTCCTAATTAATGAATGCGTTGTACGAAATCTGTCTGTCGTCATGACGTTGGAAGGGCTATTCACGAAAGGCAGCATGCTGGTGAAGCATGAACTGTCTGAGAGTGAACCGTGCTTGGACGGGGAAGCGGCTTCTCCCCGTGAATGGAAAATTATGGCTTGGTCGTTATTCACCCGAAGATTTTGCTAAGAATGGTGGCAACACCAACCGATCCATAAATTGTAGCTAGTCGATGCCATTTTTGGAATGGGTGTTATAATGCGTTTTCCCTACGGGAAAGCATGTGCCGTTGTCCATTCAACTCCGCACAATGGATACAAGTGTAGCGACTAAATTCACAGCCAGGAGAATGATGGCCAGGTCACGTGTAGCCGTACTGATTGATGCGGGAGAGGTCATTTAGGACTTCTGTCGAATTGCTGAACACGTGAAACAAAAAAAAGGCCAGCAGGATTTACGCAGCCATGGTGTTTGACGTTTCGCTCTGCAGCTGAACGTGGACTTGTTCCTCCGGATTGCTTGTTTCACTAAACTTTAACTGCCAAGCGTGGTCGCCATTTGCGCGTTGCCCACGCACGCCATGCCCGCACGCTCCTGCCAAAAATACACTCAACCTACCACCACTTCCGACTGTCTTCTCGTTGTACCGGCCGAGTGTAAGGGTTGTCCGTACTGCAATCGTACATAGCCGAGTAAGAGTGATGCGCACGTGGTCACAGAGGTTAGGGGCATGCAATCCTAATACGAGATTTACGCTAAGACAATCGGCTCTACACATTGTTCAGCCCGACGTAAATGACTGGTCACGTGATTTTCTATTCCATTTGCTGACGCCCAGTTTGCCTTTTTCATGGATAAATTTCACCGTTGTTTTCTACGGTGTATGCGAATTGCCTCTACATGTTGATTTTTCTGGCTGCATTTAACTATCAGCAGTTTTCGGCATGTTTTGTTTACGCTACTTCTTTCGGTTTCAAATACAGTCTCACATTCACGGGGAGAAAACTGTCGCCAGACCCAACAATAAATTCAATGACAGTTCGCATTCTGTTATTCATGCCGCCCGATCCCCAACTCCGGTTTATTTAAGCTGAATTGGAGTCCGAGAGTTGCAGAACAACCAGCCACGTCAGCCGTTTAAATAGGTTGCTGACCATCTTCCTCCAAATGTAGGCTTTAAGGTTAGGGACGTCATTGTTTCTTCGCGTAGTCACGATGGGTTGAAAGAAGCTGTTATATCTTGGACTGCTCAGTGAAGATCGACGGACGCGAAAGCTGCTTCGGGAGAACGAGCTCTAAAATGAAAAGCCCTCACAACTATTGCGTTAAATGCGACAACTTTGAGGCGCAACATTCGCCAACGACCCGATATTGAGAGAGCTGTGGCTTCAACGGCTCCCATCACATATACCTCCCTTACTTAGTACTGCTTGCAAGTATTCACTAGAAGAGACTGCCCAAATTGATAACGATATTATGTTGCACCATAGCCCGGTCGCCTCAACACTGAGTACCCTTTCATCCCCCACAGCCGCTTCTCCATTATCACAGGACGAATAAACAACAGTTCGGACGAAGTCCGACGCATCGTTACAGCGGCTCATAGTCGACAGAGACCGGCGAAGAGGTCGATTCAGCCCGCGTCGCGGCAGGCGCGGCAGCCCTTCTCTCAAGCGACCCTTCCTGCTATTCGAAGAAGGTTACGGTGAGTGCCATAAATGCTTCGGAAGCTTAGCAAAATGGTGTGACTCCGGTTGCACAATTCAGGTCAAGAAACGAGGAAACCAGGTTTCCGTTTCGGGGTCGCGGCACGCAACGGCGGGCTAGCTGGAAATGGTCGCGTCCTTAATGTCAAAGACTTGACGACTAACAGGCTATTCCTGGTGGATACATGTGCCGTTGTTGGTGTAATATCCTGCGGTCCGAGAAATTTTTTCGCTGCACAGGCAGAGACCCTGCGGGCTGCAAGCGGCACTGGAAACCACACTTATGGACATCGTCCCCCCACCGTCGATCTAGGCCTGAATCACAAACTACGTTGGTTGTTCATCGTCGCTAGCGTCCTATACTCCATTAATGGCATAAACTTTCTCCAGCATTTCGACGTACTGGTCGACGCTTGGCACAAGAAACCGGTAGACTGTCAAACGTTGCAGACTGTGACCGGCTCGTACGCCGTCGTCAAAAAATTACGCGACAGTACGCTAAACGATCAGTCCAACAGCTAGACAACGGATTACCTGGCAACCACCCGGGCTTACTGTGACACGCCGGCCGACTTCCCGCCGTCAATACTAAGGTAACTCACCACATGGAAACCACAGGATCCCCAACATTTAGCAGGCCTTGTCGCCTAGATCCTAGCGAATTCCGACTGGAAAAGGTAGAATTCGATCATATGCTGGAACTAGGCATCATTCGACCTACCTTGGGCCTTTTCGCTTCATATGGGTTCCAAGCCCACGGGCGACTGGCGGCTGTGCGGAGACTACTGGACGCTAAACAGGGTCACGGTTACCGAGAGGTGCCCGTTACTCATATTACGATAATGTGTAATTCGCGATTTGCGACAGGCATGCGCAATGCAAGATCAAATTTTTACGAGGATGATGCACAGGAGATGTAAATGCTAGAAGTCGAATGGGATAAGGGGTGGCAGCAATATTGAGTTATTGCAGAAGCTCACTGGAAAGCGAAATGAGATGCTGCAGAGTGAGAATCAACAATAGAAAACTAAGTTTTCAAGACCAGAAGGAGTTTCACGGGACTGTTTGCAAGCAGCGGACTACGAGTCATTTCGTGTTTAAGTGCACTAAATGTGTTCATTGCTGACGCACAAC